>VSMD01084796.1:0-34618 GCA_008750895.1 Mirza zaza
AAATAGAAAGAAATTAATTGGCCAACTAAAATATATATATACAAAAAAATTAGCCGGGCATGGTGGCGCATGCCTGTAGTCCCAGCTACTTGGGAGGCTGAGGCAGTAGGATCACTGAGCCCAGGAGTTTGAGGTTGCTGTGAGCCAGGCTGATGCCATGGCACTCACTCTAGCCTGGGCAACAAAGTGAGACTGTCTCAAAAAAAAAAAAAAAAAAAAAAAAAGAATTCTTCAGAGAAAGTGAGTAGAAACAAGGGAAAGGAAAGCTGTGCAATCTCAAATGTGCAAAACTTTAAGAAAGCAAATTTTGAAAAGTTTACAAAAGGGATAAGAGAAAAAAATTAGTGCCTGTTTGTATTAATATATCTGTATCTATATATTTTTAAGACAGGGTCTCACTCTGTCACCCAGGTTGGAGTGCAATGGCATGGTCATATCTCACTGCGGCCTTATACTCCTAGCCTCAAGCTATTCTCCTACCTCAGACTCCCAAAGTGCTGGGATTACAGGTGTAAGCCACCATGCCAAGCCAAAATTGGTATAGTATGATAGTTAAAGTTTCTAGAAGAAATTACACTGGAAAATGAAGTAGTTGGCAATATCTGGAGAAATCAGCAATTTCCCAGGTAGCTCAAGTTTTAAAAGGCCACAAAAAATAAAAAAAGAAAAGAAAAGGAGGAGATAACTAAGTAGGAATAGGCAGAAGTGGGACAAAACACTCCCCATGTGTGCCCTCTTCACTCTTCCATTGTTTCCATCTGCTCAGATCCTTTCTAGGCCAGCTCAACCCTCCTCCACAAAACCTTCTTCTCTAATCCTGACTCACACTGACCTCTCCTCTTCCCAATTCTGTGTAATTGGCAATTATTCATGGACCTCTTTGCTGCTCCAGTTCAATGTTAAGTTGTGAGACTGCAGGGCCCATATCTTGGTGTCCCCAGAATGCCTATAAACACTGCTTCCTAAAGAGTGGATGATAAATAAACATGGGCTTATGGATTCAAAGAAGTTAACCAGAAATCAGTGGTTTTAGGAGAATGGAGACTAGGGTAGGTGTAAAAAACACCAATTTTGAGCATGCATTATAAATATACTAAAACCCAATCCAATCTAAATCAATTATGTAACAAGGAGAGTGAACAGGAACAAGTCACCTGAAGTTACAAAAATAGCACAGTACCTGCAGGAGACTTTCTATGGCATGAAAGCCTCGAATTAAATTCAGAGCTCCACATAAAAGACTAAGGATAAATGCCACAATCCCTGACAGAGTTGCTGGTTCCAGTCGCTGGTGAGCTGGAAAATAAAAGAAATAGTTAGAAATGAGCATCAACATCTCACATAGCTGAACTTATGTAAAACAAAACTGCATTTCTCAATTTAAAGGGATCAAACATAGATTAATTTTCATAAAATTAAACATATCTTCATAGTGAAATACCTTTTAAAATGTAAAATATTTGATAACATAAAAGCTTCATTCTCCTTAACTCAAACTACATTAATTTCTTTTTCTCTACATCTTTAACAAAGACATATATCTTACATTTGGGATAGACAGTGCTAAGGAGTGCTCACAACTGTCAGTAAATCATTTAGAAAAAACCTTACTGGCTAAATATGTCTACTATTTGCAAGTAGGTGCAAATATTTGCGAAGGTGACTTTGCTTGGAAATTCATTGCATAATTCCTATTTTTTCTGAAAATGCTTAGAAAACATTTTTAAGGGCAAACACAGTTTGCTTTTAAGCAAAACTCTCCCTTATTTGGGTTCCAATGCTATAAATACTACTGGATATATGTGAAAGCTCATATATAATCAAAACCTGAATTCCACAACAGAATGGAGTGTTATAACTATGAAGTTTCTGGTCCTCTGAATAACACTTGATGGTAAAAGTTATAAAACACCAGCTGAAGATGTGACTATTTTATCTTACAAAGACATTCCTAGATCTTTCAGGGCTTCAGCACCATAAGACACTCAGTTATACAAAAGCTTCCCTTCATCATCTTGCGCTTAATAGAATTAACAATGGAGTCTAAATGAAAACACAAAACTAAATACATAATCATCTAGACCTCAAAAGGGAGACAGACAGAAAGAGTACAAGAGAGTCACATTTAGATTATTTTATTTAAAGCACTGAAGTGTAAAAGCCCCAACAATGAAGTTAATGAGGTGGAACGTTAATATAAGAAAGGGCTTAAATCTTTGCAACTTATATTCAGCCATTATAGCAGAAAACCTCTCTGAACAGTTTATAAAAAAACCCCAAATATCACAAAAAGTATTTGTTCTGCAAGTTCAGCAAAAAATGTTAATATGGGATAATATTTTCTTAAATTTCTTTGGTGCCCAAGTCTGCCTGGTCTCCCAACCAATTTCTTAAGATTTTAATATGAAAATAGAAAATTAAATGCCTTTATTGGTATTGCTACAAAGTTTTATATCAGTAGAGAAAAAAATTTCGCAATTTTAAAATCTATCCAATTGGTCTATTGATTAGTCATGTTTTGTAGCCTCCCTGCCCTCTCCTCAGCAGTAAGGGAGAACTGGCCCCCCCAAAAAAATCCTTAATGTGGGCCTCAAGAATAAAACCACTTGACAACTCATTACACCAATTACATTTCTAAAGTATACAAAACAAGCTTACATTACCAAAAAAACCCAAATAATATTCTGCATTATAACTAAAAAACCTTAGCTTTTCATTGCCAAGTAAGGTATAGCTATTCTTCAATGGAAAAATATTACCATTTTAATGTGTTGATGAATGCCTATTTAAGAAATGAATGATAAACTTATATAAATTAAATATCTATTAAGTTTCTAACATTTGTCTCTTGGCTTTAGAGCACTCTCTTTATAATGATAGTATACCACTTATAAATTATTTCAAAATTATTAAAATATAATTAAAGCCATAAAAGCAAATGATAAGCCTCCTTTAACAAGGTGTACATTGTGCTGAAGGACAGGCTGGCCCTGTGCCAAATCACTGTGGGAAAGAAATTCTAAAGTAAGATGCTGCTCCATTTCCACCTTCTTCCCAGGACCTGTGGCTTGCACTTTGAGAATGGTTACCAGGAGAAAACTCCATCTGCACAACACAAAAGGGTGATGCTCCTTAAAGATAATTTCACTTTAACAAGCTAAAATAGATATTTAACTACATTTTAATATATTATGCTACAGATATACTATTTTTTACTTCAGTAAAACAGATTTTAGACCCACTGTTATCCAAAAATGCTTACTGCACACTTAAATTTGGCAACATGCAGGTACTGCACGGTACTAGGTGTGCAGTACGTTTGGAACAATAACAAAATGAGGATGGGGGCATTACTAGAGGCTTTGTTTGGCTCAAAGAGATGTTTGTGACATGTAGGAGGAAAAAAGGTCAGAAAGGGAGGCTGAAGCAAATTATTAGACAGTCAGAAATTGTAGGCTAGCAATTATGGGAAATGAGACAATGAGGAACCACTGCAGAGCAGGAAACTGATAAGATTAAATCTATGCTTAAAGAATATTAATCTATTAATGGGTTGTAAAGAGATCAAAAGTAGGGAGAGAGTAATAATATTTTCTGAGTGCCTTCTCACTAGGCACATACTATCCCATTTATCCTTCAAAATGAGGTACTTCATGAGGTAGGATTGACTAACTTCTCTGGGCACCAACTTTCTCATTTGTAAATTGAGGTTAAATAATTTGCTAAGTCAAACAGCTAGGAAGGGCCATTTCACAATTAGCACTGGGTCTGTCTAACTGCAAAGCCCATGCTCTTTCTATAATTCTACAATAGGGAGTTCATGAGAGAGTCACTGCAAAAATGGACTGAAATCAAGGCCTGAATTAGGACAGTCACAGAAGAAATAGGAGAAAAGAAGGAGGTGAGAGATACTATGGAGGTTAAAACTATTAGACTTGGCAACTAATTAGATGTGGGAAGCAAAAGAGAAAAAAAAACAAAGAAAATGTTGGGGTATTACATCAGGGGGATTTGAAAGATGAGGCTAGCAACAGACCTACAGGAAGAAACTCAGGTGTGATCAAGAATGGGAATATTTTAAACATATCAAATTTGAAGTGACGGTGAGGCAGGTTTAACAAGCAACTGAAGAAAAGAATAGCAGTAGAGCTGGAGAAACAGGTCTGCATCTGAAGGGAAGGGTTTAAATGAGATTACCAAGGAAAGAAGCAGGCCAAGGGCAAATCCTTAATAAACACTACCATTAAGGGAAGGAAGAGGAGTCAGTGAGGACAGACATAGGAAAACAAAGAGTAAAAAGCCAGAGAAAGCTAGGAATGGGAGACCATCAAGAAGAAAGACATGGCTAACAGTACCTACACACAGGCCAAAGAAAATCTGAACTTAAAAAGAAATAAAAAAGAGTATTAGATTTACTGACCAGGAGATAACTGATATTTTTATTATATTTTTATAAGATTTTTCAGAAAAGTGGCTTATGGCAAATTTCAAACTACAAGAGGTTGAATAACTGGTGATGGTAAGAAGTAGAAGCAAGCATAAATTACTACTACTACAGTTAAAGGAGAGAAAAACAGGATGAAAGTTTAACAGCAGAAATAATGGATTGAGAAAATAATTATTTTTCCCCCACAATGTGAGATGGAAGAAGACTTGAATACATTTATATCGGTGGGATGAAATAATTCAATGAGGATAAAATGGAAGAGTCAAGAAAAAGGAAAAATAATTGATGAAGTAGAGTCCCAGTACAGTCATTATGAGGATTCTAAAAGAGAGTACTATTCTAAACCTTGAGCTTCATAGTACCACAGTGCCTGTCGCCCAGCCAAAGGCAAAGTTCAGAAGGTACAGTCATTCAACGATGCCCAAAACTTCTGGGGGAACAAGCTGCGGGACATAGAGAAATTTCCAGTCAGTTCCATCTAAATGAGCATAATTTATTAATAAAGTATGACTGAATGGGTCTAACACTCTCGCACAAAAACACACTATTCTTTTCACCAGCAAGACCTTTATCATCACCACCTGTAGAAAGAACGCATGTCCTCCAAGGCCCCAAGACCACAAAGTCGTACTTCCTTCTTCTTTTGAAGTATGTATCACAGCCTACCTTGTATTTTACTTATTGGATTTTATTTCCTTTTCCCATCTTGAGAAAAGTTAATGTGTTTACTATCTTTATAAAATGCTCCACAATATTTAGCATAATACCTTAGAGAAAAAAAAGCAATACCTGTTGAACTGTGAGGTATGCATGCGCACACTTGTGTGTATGAGAAAGAGAGAGATTGGTAAATCTATCTGGCTTATAGACACAAGCCAAAACAAAGCAGTGTTTTTAGGCAACTTATAGATTGTCTAGAAAATGACAAAATGGGTGAAAAAAAATTACAAGTGTCAGAGAAACTGAGAGAAGTATATTAAATTTAGGGCTTTGTGAAATTTTTTTAACAAAATAAAAGCAGGACATAAAATTAAGACTAACAGCACTAAATGTTGATGAGGACGTGTAGTAATCAAAATGCTCCTATATTGCTTGTGGGAAGGTAAAACAGTACAACTACTTCAGAAAACTGGCAGTTTTTAAAGAGTTAAACATGCAACCTTTGACCTAGCAATTCACCTCCTAATATTTACTTGAGGGAAATGAAAGCATATGTTGACAAAGATAAATGTTTACAGTAGTTTTATTTACATTAATAAAACTTGAAAACAAGCTTATGTCCATCAGCAAGGGAATGAATAAACAAATTGTGGTACGTTTATACCATGGAATATTGCTCAGCAATAAAAAGGAACAAACTGCCGAGACATGCAACATGCATGTATGACATTATGCTAAGTAAAAGAAGCTGAACATAAGAATCACATAATATAATCTTTATATAAAGTTTTAGAACAAAAAAAGACTGAAGTGAAAAACATCAAAACCATGGTTGTCTCGAGGGAGGTAGAGATTGATTTGGAAGGAACACAAAGGAACATTTTGGGAGGAGATGGAAATGTTCTATACTGTGATAGGGGTGTGTATTGATCATGTCTTTTTATTCTGTATTTTTGATGCTTTGACATCTTGAGGCCTTGCTGACCCTAGAGGAACTGCCTCTCTCAGGGTTAACTGATTGCTAGAGATAGCAAATAACGTGCCTGAACACACCTTTCACATGTATTCCAACCAGTCCAGACCTCGCACTCCTAACCACCTCCTCTATTGGGCTCTCGCACTCAGTGCCACTATTTTCTTGCCCTGATCACCCCAGGGGCCAAGCATCAGACAACTAGAGACAGTCTCTACACCCCAGAGCCCACTGAAATTATTCAAACTAGCCAACCTAAAACTTCCTAACCCTGCCACGCCCATTCCTCACCACTGAAACCACAATAAAAGTTCTCGCCCACGCCTTCCTCCTGCTCCCTCTGCCTCCTTACTCGCATTGGCACTTCCTCCTGTGCTCCCTTCCTTAGGCACCAGTGAGTATAACAAACTATCTTTTCAATGGCAGTCATCTCCTCCTGATCACACCTGAATAATAATGAAACATGTATTTTAAAATAGGGCATGTGTAGCAAAGATTTGTGCACTTTAATATATGTAAATTTCTTTAAAAATTTCTTAAAAAAGAAAAAAGTGTAAAAATAAATTATTGAGTGGATGAGTGGGGAATAGACAGAGGTACAGATGAAACAAGAATGGCAAAATGATAGTTGTTATAGTTGGGTGATCGGTACATGAGGGTTAATTATGCTATTCTGTTTACTTTGTGTATATTTGAAATTTTCCATAGAAAGTTTAAAAAATAAAACAAAAAATAAAAGCAGAACATAATGTTAAAATATTGACCCAAGATGGACTTCTATAGACTTCAGAAAATAATAAGTATGGCAAGATAAAAACATTCATGCCCAAATGTGGGGAAATGAAAACATCAAAAAACTAAAAATATTAAAAAATAAATCAATATAAGATATTATGACAGAGAAAAAAAGTAAATAATTTTATTTAGAAATTCCCAAACAGAAAAACATATTTTAACTTGGGGACTACAGAAAATATTATATAGGCTTAAAAGCAAGTTTAAAGTTAATATTAAAATAAGTTCCAGTGGGAATTACTTTAAAAGCTTCTCTTTCTTAAAACACTAACAGATATCAGATTCTCCCCATTTTTCAAGTGTCTGGTGTTTGGTGATCCAGGATATGACTGTAGTTTACAGGTTAGAGTGGGGACTTACAGAAGTCAGGTAGTATGTAGAGTTTCTAACAAAATCCACCTCCTGGTAAGTCAAGTTGGACCTCTCGCCCCTAATTAAATTATACTCCTGAATCCTCAGTGTATATATTAATGGACACATGTCCTTCATAATATCGACTGCCAGACCCATGGAATTAGAACTATTAGATAAGGAAGAGCCAGTGGAAGTTCTGGAGCTCCTTCAACCCAAACATCCATCAAAATACTAATCCCAGCCGGGCGTGGTGGCTCATGCCTGTAATCCTAGCACTCTGGGAGGCTGAGGTGGGCGGATTGCTTGAGGTCAGGAGTTCGAAACCAGCCTGAGCAAGAGCGAGACCCGTCTCTACTATAAATAGAAAGAAATTAATGGGCCAACTAATGTATATAGAAAAAAATTAGCCGGGCATGGTGGTGCATGCCTGTAGTCCCAGCTACTCGGGAGGCTGAGGCAGCAGGATTGCTTGAGCCTAGGAGTTTGAGGTTGCTGTGAGCTAGGCTGATGCCACGGCACTCACTCTAGCCTGGGCAACAAAGTGACACTCTGTCTCACACACACACACACAAATACTAATCCCTAAGGTAGCTGCAGAGATCAGTGCCACCATTCAAGGCTTAAAAGATGCATGGGTAGTGATTTCTATTATATTCCCATTTAACTCTCATTTAGGTCTCCAAAATGAGTGTGGTGTGTCTTAGAGGATGACAGATTATTGTAGGTTCCAGCTGCCTGTGCTTTTCCAGATGCAATTTCCTTATGGAACAAATCAATTCATTCCCTGACCTGTAGGTACTAATCTGGTAACTTTTTTTCTCTATCCTAATAAGTAGAAAAAATCAGCAGCATTTTACTTTTACTATATTGCCACCAGGTTATATTAACTCTGTGACAGATTAGCCTACAGCAGAGGTTGGCAAACTATGACCCAAATCACCACCTGCTTTTTGCAAATACAGTTTTACTGCAACACAGCCTCACCCATTCTTTTATCTAACATCTATGGCTATCTTCAGGTGTTATATCCGAGGAGACTGTATGACCTGCAAAACCTAAAGACTAAAATGCTTTCTAAGATCAGGATGAGGAACAACACAAGGATATCTACTCTTACAACTTTATTCTTTCAGGATATTGTTATAAGCATAGAATTCTATATTTGCAGTTATTTTCAATAGTCATAAATATCTAATCCCACCGCATTTTCATCACCCCCAAAAGAAACCCCATACCTATTAGTAGCAGTCACTGCCTATATTCCTCTAACCTTCCAGCTCCTGTCAACCAATAATTTACTTTGTCTCCATGAGTCTGCCTATTCTGAACACTTCATATAAATGAACTTATAAATATGTGGCCTTTTATATCTGGCTTCTTTCACTGAGCCTATTTTTAAGATTCATCCATGTTATACCATGGATCAGTACTTCATTCCTTTTTTATTACTTAATATTTTCATTACATGGATATACCACATTTTGTTCAACCATTCATCAGTTGATAGATATTTGAGTTGTTTCCCCCTTTTGGCTGTTTTGAATAATGCTGCTATTCATGAATTATTTTGAATAATGCTACATTTATGTACTTATTTTTGTGTGGACACATGTTTTCATTTGTCTGGAGTATATATCTAGGAGTAGAACTGCTGGGTCATATGGTAACTCTGCTTAACTTTTTGAGGAATTTCCAAACTATTTTCCAAAGTGATTGTACAATTTAACATCGCCACTGGCGATGTAGGAGAGTTCCAAATTCTCTATATCCTTATCAACACTTGCTACTGTTTTTTTATTTTAGCCTTTGTAGTAGGTGTGAAGTGGTATCTCCTTATAGTTTTGCTTTGCATTTTCCTAATGACTAATGACGTAGAGCATCTTTTCATGTTTAATTAGCCAGTTGTACAACTTCTTTGTAGAAATGCCTATTCTAATCCTTTCCCTCATTTTAGATTGAATTATTTATCTTTTTATTATTGAGCTGTAAGAATTACTTATATATTTGGATATTAGTCCCTTACCAGATATATGTCTTGCAAATATTTTCTCCCATTCTGTGGGTTGTCTTTTCACTTTCTTCATACTGTCCTTTAAAGAACAAAGTTTTAAATTTTGAACCAGGTGCACTGGTGCACACCTTTAGTCCCACCTACTCAGGAGGCTGAGGTGGGAGGATAGCATGAGCCCAGGAATTCAAGAACAGCCTGGGCAAAATAGCAAGATCTCATCTCAAAAAAAAAAAATTTAATTTTGATGAAGTCTACTTTATCTACTTTTTCTTTTTTTACTGTACTTCTGGTGTCAAATCTAAAAAACCTAATATATGATTACAAAGATTACATCTATGTTTTTGTCTAAAAGTTTTATAGTTTTAGCTGTTCAACTTAGGTCTCTGATCCATTTTGAGTAAATATGTTGTGAGGTAGGGATACAACTTCATTCTTTTGCATGTAGATATCCAGTTGTCCCAGAATCATTTGTTGAAAAGGCTATTCACCATTTTCTTGGCATCACTGTCAAAAATTAGTTAACCATGATGAGAAGGGTTTATTTCTGTACTATCACTTCTATTCCATTGATCTATATGTCTATTCTTAAACTAGACCTACACAGTTGTGATTACTGTAGCTTGGTAGTAAGTATGGAAGTGTGAGTGATCCAACTTTGTTCTTTTCCAAAATTATTTTGGCCATTCTCCATCCTTTGCATTTCCATATGAATTTTAGGATCAATTTGTCAATTTCTGCAAAAAAGATAGCTGGGATTTTCATAGAGATTGTGTAGAATCTGTGTATCAATTCAGGGAGTACAATCATTTTTATAATATTGTCTTCCAATCCATGAAGCTGAGAATATTTTCCATTAATTTAGGTATTGCTTAATTTCTTTCAATGATGTTTTGAAAGTTTCAGTGTATATGATCTTCTTAATTTAATTTTCAGATTGTTCATTGCTAATGTATAGAATACAATCGATTTTTTATATTAATTTTGTACCCTACAACCTCACTGAACTTATTTATATTAGTTCTAATAGTTTTTCAGTGGATTCCTTAGAATTTTCTGCATAACAGATTGTCATATGTGAATAAAGTTATTTTATTTCTTCTTCACAATCCAGATGCCTTTTATTTATTGTCCTTGCACAACTGCCCCATATAGAACCTCTGGTACAATGTTGAGTCAAAGTAGGAAGTAATAAAAGCAGACATCCTTGCCTTGTTCCTGGATCTTAGGAAAAAGTATTTAGTCTTTTACCATTAAGTATGATGTTAGCTGTGGGTTTTTAAAAAATGCTCTTTATTAGGTTGAGGAAGTTCCCTTATACTCCTAATTTGTTGAGTGGGTTTTTTTTTTTTAAATCACAAAAGGCTGTTTAATTTTGTCAAATGCTTTTTCTGCATCTACTGAGATTGTGTGTTTTTTGCTTTTTATTCTATTGATATCTTTTTTAATCCTTTGATTTTCAATCTATTTGTATCTTTGAACCTAAGATATGTCTCCTAAAGACAGTATATATTTGGAACTCCCATTTTTATTTCGAATCTAGTCTTTTAATCTCTGCCTTTTGGCTGGAATATATTCATACTTTTTAAATCAATTCACATACAATATTATTGATATAGTGGATTTATATATCATTTTACTTTTTTCCTATATGTCTCATGTCTTTTTTTTTTTTGCTTCATCCCTCTTTTACTGTTTTCATTTGCATTAAGTATTTTGTAGTGCAGTATTTTAAAATATTTAATAATTTTCACTACTTTTTGAGTTATTTGCTTTGAGATGCCATAGGCTTACTATATACATCTTCAAAGAAACAGCTTCAGATTTATGTTAACTTAATTCTAGTGAGCTACAGAAACATTATTCCTATATAGCTCTATTCCTTTTCTTCCCTTTTTGTAGTATTGTTACACTTATCAATAAACATTACAAACCCAAAATTACTTTATTATAATTATTACTTTATATAATATAATGAATGACCTGTATGTCTTTTAATAAAGATGCTAAGAGAAGAAAGGACAGTAGTCATGCATTTATAGATTTTGTTAACATTA
Source organism: Mirza zaza (assembly GCA_008750895.1). Lineage (NCBI taxonomy): Eukaryota > Metazoa > Chordata > Mammalia > Primates > Cheirogaleidae > Mirza > Mirza zaza. Next base: position 11,295 of record VSMD01084796.1, read on the forward strand.
ATCTTATCATTTTTGGCTCTCTCCATTTGTTTCTGGAGATTTGAATTACCATCTCGAATAAATTCCTTAGCCCAGTATAGCTTTGTTACCATCTATCTCCTTTGCAATGTTATTGGAAAATATATATTACATATATTACATGACATTATAGGCCCCAAAAGACATTGTATACATACGTTCATATAATTGCTTTTTAAATCAGTTACCAGAGGAGAGGGAAAAAAATGCATTTTTACTAATTACTTAATAATTACCTTTATCATTGCTCTTTATTTTTTTATGTGGATGCAGATTACTCTCTGGAGTCACTTGCTTTCAGCCTAAAGAATTTCCTTTATTATTTGAGTCTGCTAGTAACAAATTCTCTCACTTTTGATTTACCTGCAAATGTCTTTATTTTGCCTTCATTTTTTGAAAGACAGCTTAGATGGATATAAATTCTTGGTTGACAGTTCCTTCTTCTTTGTGCACTTTGTACATGTTATGCTACTACCGTCTAGTGGCTACTGTTTCTGCTGAGAAATCAGCCGTTAATCTTATTGAGTTCCCTTTAAGTGACCAGTTATTTTTCTGTTGCTACTTTCAAGATCTTCTCCTTGTCTTTGGCTTTCAGCATTTTTACTATGATTCATCTATTTGTGGATCTCTTGTGTGTATCCTATATAGAGTTCATTGAGCTTTCTGGAAGAGTGGATTAATGTTTTTTAGTAAACTTAGGAAATTTTCAGCCATTATTTCTTCAAATATTTCTGGCTCCTTTGTCTCTCCCCTCTGCTTCTGTTATCTCATCACATATATGTTGATGTGATTACTAAAGTCCCATTTTTCTGAGGTTCTATTAATTTCTCCTCATTCTTTTTTCTCTCTGTTCTGTGGATTACATAATCTCTATCAATCAATCTTCAAATTTGCTAACTCTTTTTTTTTCTCGTTCTGTCACCCAGACTATAGTGCAGTGGTATCATCACAGCTTACTGCAATCTCAAACTCTTGGGTTCAAGTGATCCTCCTGCCTCAGCCTCCTGAGTAGCTGAGACTCAGGTGTGTGCCACCACACCTGGCTAATTTTTTCCTATTTTCAGTAGAGACGGGGTCTTGCTCTTGCTTAGGCTGATCTTGAACTCCTGACCTCAAATAATCCTCCTGCCTCAGCCTCACAGAATGCTAGGATTATAGATGTGAGCCACCATACCTGGCCTGCTCTTTCTTCTGCCAGTCCAAATCCACTGTTAAGTTCCTCTAATGAATTTTTCATTTTAGTAATTGTATTTTTAAATTCCAGAACTTCCATCTGGTTCTTTTGTTATAATTTCTATCTCCTTATTGATATTATCTATTTGATACAACATTATCATCATTCCTTACTTTACTTCTTTAGTTGTGGCTTAGTTTTTGAACACTACTATAATGGCTACATTGAAGTCTTTGCCTGTTAAATCTGACATTTGGTCATTCTCCAAGGTAATTTCTGTTGTCTGGTTTTCTCCTATGTATATTTCATACTTTTCTGTTTCTTTGCATGTCTCCTAATTTTTTATTGGAAAGTGGACATTTTAGAAAACATATTGTAATAATCTGGATACTAGCCTATCCTCCCCCTGTCTTTGGCTTATAATTGTTATTTGCTTATTTACTTGTTTAGTGACTGGTTTGATTATTTTAGTGAAATTTGTTTCCCCCTTCTCCCACATTGTATTAATCAAACCAAATGTCAATTGTGTTCAGTCCATATTTAAGGAATACTAGCAAACTAAAACATGTCTAGAATAAGCCTCTGGGATAGGGAGGACTTGCAAATGCCATATACAAAAAGTCTAAGAGAACTGAAGACATTTTATATGAAGTAGATTAGACTAAAAGGATACATAGTTGTTGACTTAAGTGTTATTCTGGTTCAGCTGAAGTATGAGATAAAGAGGTGACAGTACTGAGACAGACTGGTAAGCATTATAGGGAAGCAGACTTCAGCTCAACGTATAAGAAAGAATTTTTTAAACAAGTAGTCCAAAAATGGCAAATGCCAGCTTATAAAATAATGAGGTGTCCACTTTTAAGCTAAAGTTTACTTCCTCTCACAACTGTTGAGGTTGACATTCCTTCTTTGAAAGTGGAGGTTTGAACAGATGATCACTAAGGTCTTTACATTTTCTGTGACAATCAAGAACCCTGGCCTTAAATGTTCCCATTTTGACACAATGCAAAGCACTTCACACAGTACAAAGAAACTACTTTTCATTTCTATAAAAATGTTTACAAAGAAACCTCCTTAAATGTTTTCCTAGCAAAGAGATCCTCTGTGATTGCTACTTGAAAGTATTTTCCTGATGAGACACATATCTGGTAGCTTACTCTATAAACCACTAGGAGAAAGGATTGTTTTGACTTCTGCATTCCCTCATGTACTTGATTTAAAGTATTAGAATAAAATAATTGATTTTCAAGAGTTTCTCAGTTCTTACAAAAGATTTTTTAATAAAACGCTTGAGATCCAGAACTCACCAGAAGAAATCTTACCAGCACCTTTACAGTCAACAGAAAATGCAGATGTGACTCCATTGGCTGACCCCAGTTCACACATGGAAATTTGATAAGGGGGCCTCAGCTTGATTTCCATCTGCATGTCAGACAGGTTTATCTTTGTTGAAAGAGACCTGGGATTATTGTATCGCTGCTTGGTCCTCTGAATGAAGTTATCTATGCAAAATAAAAATAAATTTTCTTGCAGTCATTTGTTAATTAAACCACTGAGAGTATGATGTTTATGGACAGTAAATTATATAAACATTTTGTTACTCAAAACTGTTCAATTTGTCATGAAATGTTCCAATATTATTATTATACTTGTTTAATGGCTGATATATCATGAGGTTATCAGTTTTACACTATAGAAATTATACTCTAGAAATCAGTAATTGTAAATAAACTAAAGGTTTAATGTTACTTGAGTATGAGTATTATATCTACTTAAAGGAATTAAAACAAAAAACAGCTTTCACTTTAAACCAAAGTCGTAATTTTTTTTTTTTTTTTTTTTTTGAGACAGAGTCTCGCTCTGTTGCCTGGGCTAGAGTGCTGTGGCTTCAGCCTAGCTCACAGCAACCTCAAACTCCTGGGCTCAGGTGATCCTCCTGCCTCAGCCTCCCAAGTAGCTGGGACTACAGGCATGCACCACCATGCCTGGCTAATTTTTTTTATATATTTTAAGTTGTCCAGCTAATTTCTTTCTATTTTTTTAGTAGAGACGGGGTCTTGCTCTTGCTGGTCTCGAACTCCTGTACTCAAATGATTCGCCCACCTCAGCCTCCCAGAGTGCTAGGATTACAGGCGTGAGCCACCGCACCCCAGCCTAAACTAAACTCGTAATTTTTATAGGAATTCTTATGAAATATTAAATCTGTCAGATTTACTAGTTGCAATTACATAAGAACATACACTGTAAGTTATGTTTTTATAAATCTGTTTTCTTTTTATTGCTTACATCATTAGAATGTACATTTTAAAGAATTAAATGAAACCAATAAAAGATATTTTCTAAATATCTTCCACATAGAATTTTATTATTGTTTATAACATGTTTTTCCCCCTTCTACATCAGAATTGAGCAAAGTACTGCCTGTAGGCCAAATCTAGCCTGCTGTTTTTATACAGTTTTATTAGAACATAACCACGCTTATTCACTTATGTACTACCTATGTCTGCTTTCGAGCTACAATGGCAGGGCTGAGTAGTTGTGACAGAGGATATATATGGCCCTTAAAGCCTAAAATATATACTATCTGGTCCTTTCCAGCAAATGTTTGCCAATCCCTGTTCTACACTAAGTGGACTATAAAAGATTATCACATAAACACAAAAGTCTGAATCTCTGACTTATACATTTCTCATTGAGAAATTGTTCTCTGGCATTAATTCTTTGGGCCAATAATCACAATCTCCTTCACAGCTCAAACATAATTTTTTCTACGAGGCATCTAAATTAAGTAAGAAGTTACCATAATTTATAGATCATTTACCAAATTATTCCATCAAAAGCTAGGCAGCAGAAGTTTCTCCCCAGCCTCCCAGTATTAGATTTAAAAAAATTGCTTATGACTGTGGAGAAAGGGTAATAAAAAGGAAAAAAATCAGGCCCTTACCAAATTCAATGAAACAGTATGGTCTGACAGCAGTATTTGTCGTCATCATGTTATAAGTAGTAATGAACTCCTTCTGAAGCTCATCCAGGAAAGAGAAGGCGAGAACATTTGGGTAATTTTCAGTGCACAACATCATGTAGCTCACTCCCAGAGAGCTAATAAAACTATAGTGTAAAAAACATTGGTTTTAAAATTTCAAATTAAACCAAGGTAATTCACTGTTTCACAAGACCAGTTCTGTACACCATAAACTGCTGCTTCAGTGGCAATGAAGATATTAACATTTATTATACATTCCAGCAAAAAATTCAAAGGAACCAAAATATGGTACTATTTTAAGTTGTGGTTTAAAAACAGCAGACAAAAAAATGGAATGTACTACAGAGGGACATCCACTATAGTTCTAACACTTCAGTTACTTATCACTTGGAGTAGAAAGCAGGGGAAAGAATATACAAATATAGAAATGTTACAGATAGCTTCAAGTCTAACCCTTCAACATAGTGGAACTTATCCACTTGAGTTAACAGCCCTTTACAGATTCTGATGAAAGTTATGTACACTCTCCCCAGAAAGATGTCCAAACAACACAGAACACTGCACACAATTTCAGGATGGTCACTGACCTCTTGAAGTCATCACTGACCCCAGAATCAAATCTTCTACTTCACACAGCAATGAATTATGAATGATTGGTGGAAAAAAAATTTATGAGTTCGGTAACAACAAAATAACATACAAGGGATAGAAATGAGCACTCTTGCTTACATCAGAATACTGACAGCTGACTGGTAAATGTGGAGATAGTGTTAGCACTGGAAAAATCAGCATTTTGCAACCAACACAGAAAAAATTGGATCAGGCAAGGACTATCATGGATGCTAAATCTAGGGGGAAATTTTGATGGAGCACTATATTTTCATGGTTTTAAATTGGCTTCCCATGGATTGCTTATTGCAAAGGGAAAATATTATACAGTTGAAACTAGAGAACACATTGACCAAGTATTCTAACATCATTCATGAGGGGCAGATGGACATCATGTGTCTCCAGATGTGATATTCTGATAAAGACACATCAGCTACATAGTATTCTGGCTAAGAATGAATTTAATCATAAGGAAACATGAGAATAATCAACATTCTATTTTTAAAAAGGAGAATGTTGAAAAAAAGAAATCAAAATGTTTCCAAATCAAAGGAGGCTAAAGAAACAGACAACTAAATGCAGTAGCTAACTCTAGTCCAGATCCTGTGCCAAAGAGGGGGAAAAATACTATAAAGGATATTTGTGGATCATTCACAAAAAAGGAAAACAGGCAATAGATTAAACTATGGTATCAATATTAAATTTACTATAGCTGATAAATATACTGTAGTTAAGTAAGAGAATATCTTTAATCTTAGAACATACACTCTGAAAAAATAATTATTTAAAAAAAATGTTAAAAGTAAAAATTATTGGCCGGGCGCAGTGGCTCACGCCTGTAATCCTAGCTCTCTGGGAGGCCAAGGTGGGCGGATTGTTTGAGCTCAGGAGTTCGAGACCAGCCTGAGCAAGAGTGAGACCCCATCTCTACTATAAATAGAAAGAAATTAATTGGCCAACTAATATATAGAGAAAAAATCAGCCGGGCATGGTGGCACATGCCTGTAGTCCCAGCTTCTTGGGAGGCTGAGGCAGCAGGATTGCTTGAGCCCAGGAGTTTGAGGTTGCTGTGAGCTAGGCTGATGCCACGGCACTCACTCTAGCCTGGGCAATAAAGTGAGACTCTGTCTCAAAAANAAAAAAAAAAAAAAAGTAAAAATTATTAAAAAAAAAATCCAGAAAACCAATTGGATAGTTCTGGGGTAAAAAAATAATATTTAAAAAAATGTTAAAAGTAAAAATTATTAAAAAAAAAAAAAAGAAAGAAAGAAAGAAAGAAAATACACTCTGAAGTAGTTAAGAAGAAAGAGGCATGGTATTTGTGTTTCTCTCAAATGGTTCAGACAAAAAATACATCGGGGCAGGGCACGGTGACTCACACCTGTAATCCTAGCACTCTGGGAGGCCGAGGCGGGTGGATTGCTTGAGGTCAGGAGTTCAAAACCACCCTGAGCAAGAGCGAGACCCCGTCTCTACTATAAATAGAAAGAAATCAATTGGCCAACTAATATATATATATAGAAAAAATTAGCCGGGCATGGTAGCACATGCCTGTAGTCCCAGCTATTTGGGAGGCTGAGGCAGTAGGATTGCTTGAGCCCAGGAGTCTGAGGTTGCTGTGAGCTAGGCTGACGCCACGGCACTCACTCTAGCCTGGGCAACAAAGCGAGTCTCTGTCTCAAAAAAAAAAAAAAATACATTAGGTAGGTAGATAGATAAAATATTAAAACAAATGGGGTAGGCCGGGCGAGGTGGCTCACGCCTGTAATCCTAGCACTCTGGGAGGCCGAGGTGGGCGGATTGTTCGAGGTCAGGAGTTTGAAACCAGCCTGAGCAAGAGCGAGAGCCCGTCTCTACTATAAATAGAAAGAAATTAATTGGCCAACTAATATATATAGAAAAATTAGCCGGGCAAGGTGGTGTATGCCTGTAGTCCCATCTACTCGGGAGGCTGAGGCAGCAAGACTGCTTGAACCCAGGAGTTTGAGGTTGCTGTGAGCCAGGCTGAAGCCACGGCACTCACTCTAGCCTGGGCACCAAAGCGAGACTCTGTCTCAAAAAAAAAACAAAAATAAAAACAAATGGGGTAAAATGTTAACAAAAGGTGAATCTAGGAACAGCTATTATTTGAACTTGCCTCATTCATAAATTTCATACAACTTTTCTGTAAGTTTGAAATTATTTCTAAATAACAAGTTAAAAATTAAAAACAAAAACTTCTACTTTAGCACTAAAACATTTAAATTAACCATGTTCTATGGGGAAAAAGAAAACTTTTTTGAACATTGTATATACCACCCTATAGTAAATAGGCAGAGCACAGGACATAAATTAGCCCTTTTTGGTGAGTCACCTAAACATCCTTGTATAGTATTGTCAACACAGCTGGTCAGATCAGGGGCAGTAAACAGAATATATAGGATATAACTCCCCACTTTTACGCCAGACAGTGCTAATCTATCACACAACCTTTATTGCCAATCCTTGATCCATACTGGAGGAACCTCCTCTTTTTTTCCTTTAATAATGTACAGGCAGAATTTATTTATTATTTTTGATTTAGTGTTTAGAATAAATATGTTCACATGATTCAAATTTTAAAAGAATGAAAAATGAAAGGGTATACTGCACTTAAAGTATCTTATCTCCTACCCCTGCTCAATAGTTCTCCTTCTCTTGGGCAATCCATGCTATTATTAATTTCTATGGATGGGGTGAGGTGGCTCACACTTATAATCCTAGCTCTCTGGGAGGCCGAGACAGGGGATCACTTGAGCTCAGGAGATTGAGACCAGCCTAAGCAAGAGCGAGACTCGTCTCTACTAAAAATAGAAAAAATTAGCTGGCAACTAAAAGTAGAAACAAAAAATTATCCGGGAATGGTGGCAAGTGCCTGTAGTCCCAGCTATTCAGGAGGCTGAGGCAGGAGGATTGCTTGAGCTCAGGAGTTTGAGGTTGCTGTGAGCTATGCTGATGCCACGATACTCTACCCAGAGTGACTGAGCAAGACTGTGTCTCAAAAAAAAAAAAAAAAAATTTCTATGTATCCTTTCAGAGAAAGTTTGTGCATATGCAAGTAAATATGTGTATGCGTCCATATATGTGTGTGTGTGTGTGTAAATGAATCTTTTTTGAAAGACCACCCTAGGCAGCCAAATGGCATGGGATTGGCACTTATTAATACTCTATTACTAATGATATGGAATATACTGGTGCTGAAACTTTGCTGGTCTTATGCTTCTAGAGTAACCTGGAATACCTTTCTGAAGTTCCACTTAATATATAGTCATTTGGTGCAATGTCAATGTTTTTCAAAGTACAAGTTATTATTTATCAGTGGGTCATAAAATTAGTGAATTACAGCACTTTCTAAAAATTTAAATAGAATATAATAAACCACATATTGTTTCATTAAACATTAGTTTCCTGCATGTATATATGTCCTGTTCACAAAGTAAAATGTATTTCTTCTTAAGGATCATAGTCAAATTTAGACATTGCACATTGAATTTTTCTAAATATCTAAATCAAAGTCCAAAATATGTTTTCTCAAATGATTTTCTTTCCAAAAAACATCTTCACTGTCATTATAAAAATTCTTTGACATGTCATTAGCATTCAAATATGCCACACAATAACTTGAATAACTTGAATATAATTGGTGATTGGCTTCTATGCCCTGGGAATTCCCAACTGGCTAGATAGAAGTTATTAATATTCCACTATCCTCCAAAAATAAGCCTGAAGTTTTTGGACTCTTTTTGTGTTATGTCAGGGTTTTACTGTATTTCCTTACTAACAGAGTGAATCACAGACACCTAATGACAGTTTATCCCAAATGGTTTATCTTACTTGTGCTAAATTTAATTAGAGAATTGTATGTGAAATAAAGGAAATCCTGTTTTTAAGATTGTACGTTAGCATTTTCAGGGAATCTTTATTTTGCTATAATTACATGATACTCTCTGAAAAGGCTATAAAGTGATGTACAATATTATGGCTTTTCATAGTGAATTTAGGCTTATCATGCTTTATTTGAACTGCAAAGCCAGTTTCCCAAAGGTAAACACAACTCAGCTAATTTGTGTTTGTAATAAAAAAAAATTTCTACTTTTTCAACTATCACTAGGACAGATCAAAAGATTCCCACCATTTCACTGAGGACTACTCATGAAATAGTCTAAAGTCACAATAGGCATGCCAGTTTATAAATGTTTTAGTCATGTTCATTAGGTTCACTTAGCTCATATTTTATAAACAATCTGGCAGTTACCTCTCTGCCTTGAGGAGAAAGAAGAGAAACAGTAGTAATAGTAAAGGCAGCACGTACAGTTTACTGACCACTTAGTATGAATGAGGCCCTTTGCTAAGTACTTCACATATTTAGTTGCATTCTCACAATAAAGGGGCACTACTATCTCCACTTTACAAATGAATGAACAGAAGCTCAGAGAGGTTCAGTAACTTACCCAAGGCCACACACCATTAAAGAAACAGAGCTTTTATTTATTGAAATAAATAAATTTATCTATTTATTTAGATAAATTCCTAAATTTATCAGGAATAAATTTAGTCCTGATTCCAAAGCCGATGTTCTTTCCAAACACAACACCAACTTCCATATAGTATAGATGAATAAATTATGTCCTAATTCACCAACAGGTTTTCACCTTTTCCAAGCCAGGCTTCAGGGCTCAAGTCAGTGAGTTTTCAACATGTCTCTACTTTAAAGAGAAGGATATTTTCAGGGGCCATGTAGAATTACTCACCTCCACAGTGAGTACCCCCAGATGACTATTCAGGTCTAACAGACATGTCTATTCTCCCTTTCTGTCACCACTGATACATACATACATACACACACACTCTTTCTCTCTCCTCTATTCTCCACCTTGAGCAAAATTTTTAAATTGCCACTTTTTTTCCTACTGTACCCTAATTTCTTTTTATTTCCCTTCCATTTCTGGGCTTTGGTGCCAATGGAGCACCAAAGCTACTTTACAGCTACTGCCTTTCTACACCCCAAGGAATTCATCCAATTTCATTACATCTTTGGTTCCCCTTCCTGGAACATGCACTAGGCACTTCTTTAGGATCAAGTATATCCTGAACAGGTAAGGCCTGGCAGAAGTCCAAAAACCAAAGAAAGGGAGGTGGCTAACTTCTTCCAATCAGTTTGTTAAAAAGCTAATTCTATCATATGTCCAAGCTGTCCACGAGTGATTCCTAAAGTCCAACAAAATGAATACATGGTTTCAGACATTAAACTTTTTCTCACATCCAATTTTATTTACAAACTGTCAAAGACATTTTACACATCACCAATTAAACACTAACATTATTATAGACAATGCTAGCCTGTTGCACCAAACTAAATAATTAGTAAAAGCAACAATCTTCCCCTCAACAGACAGAACATCTAGCACAGGTCTAGCATTCTACTCCACAGGATCTGATATCAAAGACAAAGTCCCTGCCTTCCAGGAATTTGCAATACAATCACTGGGGATGTACTTAAAACAGCAATATACAAAACAAGACAAATATATAAAACCGTATTTTATAGCATGCTAAATGACAAGGTATATAGCAAACTATTTATAAATTGATATAATTAATATTGATATTGCATATAATTTTCACTCTACAATTGTACTACTACACGAAGAAAATCTACTTATCCTTTGTATCTACATGTGTCCAGTGAATAACTTTCCTGGGTGCAGAAAAGTTCTCCAATAGGACATACCATCTCTACTTTGTTTTATTTGCTGGAAAAATATTTTTGAAATAGAGCTTTCCACACTGAATTCCATTCTCTAAAATAAAATGTTTAAACTTTAAAATATTACATAGAAAGTGAGCATACCGTATGTATTTTATTATCACCAAATACACCTAATAGAAAATAAGGTGAAAAAAGACTTTGCCATCAGTGGTACAGTAAGGAGATGAGAAGCAGAAAGAGAGCTCAGTAGCACTGAGTGTCTACCTACCATATGTACATTCGACTAGGAACTTCATATTTTCTCACTTATTCCTTTCTATATGGCCAATTTTCAATTATCTTCCAATGGTGAAGAGCCAAATCATGAGTAAATTATCCCATGAATAAAAGACCAATTTTAACTACAAATTTCACCTCATTAAATAAGAAAATGCTAATATGCCATATGCCTGGTGATAGCAACCTATAACAGTAAGCTAAAGGAAAATCTGAAATGATTACACCATCAGAGCCTTGAATAAACTACAGAGCAAAATTTGCCTCTGACATCTTCATCTCTTTTTCTACAGAGTTAATCTATTTCCTAATTCACCATTTCCCACTATTCTAACACAACCACACTCAAGAGAATGAAGATCCTGACTTTTTTAAATAATTGATCACAGATAATCCCTAATTTACCTAATGGTTATATTTCTAAAGTTTATTGCACCTACATCTTATTTTCCCATAGAAACTATACTGTACCCTGGACCAGATCAATTCACAGCCAAATATTACCCGACCTACAAAAAATGAGCTGGTATCCATACTGCAGAAATTATTCCATAACATCAAGGAGGGGATCCTCCCCAATTCATTCTATGAAGCCAGTATCACCCTGATACCAAATCATGGAAAGGACACAACAAAAAAAGAAAACTACAGATAAATATCCCTTACGAATATAGATGCAAAAATCCTCAATAAAATACTAGGAAACTGAATTCCACAGCATATCAAAAAAATAATCCACCATGATGAAGTGGACTTTATCCCAGGGATGCAAGGATGGCTCAATATATGTAAATCAATAAATGTGATTCACCACATAAACCAAAGCAAAAGCAAAGACCATGTGACATCAATAGATGCAGAAAAAGCATCTGACAAAATTCAGCACCCTTTCATGATAAAAACCCCCAACAAAGTAGGCATAGAAGAAACATATCTCAAAATTATAAAGCCAGATATGACAAACCCACAACCAACATCATACTGCATGGGGAGAGGTTGAAAGCATTCCCCCTAAGAAGTGGAGCAAAACAAAGGTGCCCACTGTCACCACTTCTATTCAACATAGTGCTGGAAATCCTAGCCAGAGCAATCAGGCAAGGGAAAGAAATGGTATCCAAATCGGGAAAAAGGAGGACAAATTATTGTTTTTTGCTGATGCTATGGTCTTGTATCTAGAAAACTCCAAAGATGCCACACTAAGAGACTCCTGGAATTGATAAATAAATTCAGCAAAGTCTCAGATTACAAAATGAATGTTCATAAATCAGCAGCATTTCTATACATCAGTAACAGTCAAGTTGCACAGCCACAGAAATTGTCAAGAGAGCAAACAGACAACCCACAGAATGGGAGAAAATTTTTGCAAGCTACATATGCGATAAAGGGCTGATAACTAAAATCTATTTAGAACTCAGGAAAATCAGCAAGGAAAAATCAAACAACCCTATCAAAAAAAGTGGGCAAAGGATATGAACAGAAACTTTCCAAAAGAAGACAGAATAATGGCCAACAAACATGAAAAAATGCTCAACATCTCTAATCATCAGAGAAATGCAAATCAAAACCACAATGAGATATCACTTATCTCCAGTGAAAATGGCCTTTATTGACAAGTCCCAAAACAATAAATGTTGGCATGGATATGGAGAGATAGGATGGGTGGATATGGAGAGATAGGATCACTCCTACATTGCTGGTAGGACTGCAAACTAGTTCAACCTCTGTGGAAAGCAATATGGAGATACCTTAAAACGAATACAAGTGGATCTACCACTTGATCCAGCAATCTCATTACCTGGCATCTACCCAAGAGAACAAAAGTCACTCTATAAAAAAGACACCTGCACTTGAATGTTTATAGCAGCACAATTCACAATTGCAAAGATGTGGAACAACCCAAGTGCCCATCAATACACGAGTGGATTAATAAAATGTGGTATATCTATACCACGGAGTACTACTCAGCTATAAGAAACAACGGTGATATAGCACCTCTTGTATTTTCCTGGATAAAGCTGGAATCCATTCTATTAAGTGAAATATCCCAAGAATGGAAAAATAAGCACCACATGTACTCACCATCAAATTGGTGTTAACTGATCAACACCTAAGTGGACATATAGGAATAACATTTATCGGGTGTCAGGTGTGGGGTAGGGGATGGGTATACACATACATAATGAGTGTGATGCGCACCAAGTGGGAGATCGACAGGCTTGAAACTCTGACGGGGGGGTGGAGCCAAGGGCAATATACATAACTTTAACATTTGTACCCTCATAATTATGCTGAAAATAAATAATAAAAAAAAAATATTTATAATTGTGAAAAAAAAATAACAGTCAAGCCGAGAGTAAAAGAGAAGACTCAATACCATTCACAACAGCTATAACAAAATAAAATACCTATGAATATACTTAACCAAGGAGGTGAAAGACCTCTACAAAGAGAACTACAAAACACTGAGGCAACAAAATATATCATGCTCCTGGATCAGTAGAATCAACATTGTTAAAACGTCTATACTACCCAAAGTGATTTACAGATTCGATGCAATCCCCCATGAAAATATCAACATCATATTTCACAGATATAGACAAAATAATTTTATGCTTTGTTTGCAACCAGAAAAGAGCCCAAATAGCCAAAACAATCTTAAGCAAAAAGAACAAATCTGGAGGCATCACAGAACCAGACTTCAAACTATACTACAAGGCAATAGTAACCTAAACAGCATGGTACTGGCATGAAAATAGAGACATACATCAATGGAACAGAGAACCCAGATATAAAACCATCCACATACAGCTAACTGATCTTTGACAAGCAGACAACAATATACACAGGTGAAAAGAAGCCCTATTCAATAAATGGTGCTGGGAAAACTGGATAGCCACATGCAGAAGAATGAAACAGGATCCATATCTCTCACAATTCACCAAAATTAATTCAGAATGGATAAGACTTAAATGTACGGCATGAAACTATAAGAATTCTAGAAGAAAATGTAGATAAAACTCTTCTATTATAGGTATTGGCATAGGCAAAGAATTTATGACTAAGACCTCAATGGCAATTACAGCAACAATAAAAATAAATAAATGGGACTTGATTAAATTGAAAAGCTTCTGCACAGCTAAGGAAATAATCAACAGAGCAAATAGACAACCTACAGAATGGGAAAAAATATTCACAAACTATATATCCAATAAAGGGCTAATATCCAGAATCTACAAAAAAGTCAAACAAATCAGCACGAAAAAAACAACCCCATTAAAAAGTGGGTAAGAAACATGAACAGAAGCTTTTCAAAAGAAGATAGACAAATGGCCAATAAACATATGAAAAAATGCTCAACATCACTAATCATCAGGGAAATGCAAATTAAACCACAATGAGATATCACCTTACACCTGTTAGAATGGCTTTTATTAAAAAGTCCAAAAACAATAGATGCTGGTGCAGATGCAGAGAGAAAAGAACTCTTACACACTGGTTGGTGGGACTGCGAATTAGTACAACCTCTATGGAAAACAGTATGGCAATTCCTCAAAGAACTAAAAGTACAGACCTACCATTTGATCCAGCAATCCCACTACTGGGTATCTACCCGAAGGAAAAGAAGTCATTTTATCAAAAGACACCTGCACTCAACCATGTATTACAGCACACTTTGCAATTGCAAAGATGTGGACTCAACCCAAGTGCCCTCAATTCATGAGTGGATTAATAAAATGTAGTATATTTATATTATGGAGTACTACTCAGCCACAAAAAAGAACTAATTAATTCCTTTTGCAACAATTTGGATAGAACTAGAGACCATTATCCTAAGTGAAGTATCTAAAGAATGGAAAAACAAACATGACACGTAGATGCTATTAAATTGGAACTAACCAATGAGCACATATGGATATAGAAAGAAGTAAAACTCAGAGGAAATCAAGTAGGGGGAAGAGGGAGAAAGGGATGGTGAAAACCTACCTAATGGGTACAATGAACATTATTTGGGTGATGGGCACACTTATAGCTGTGACTCAAGAATTACAAAAGCGATCCATGTAACCAAAAACATTTGTACCCCCTTAATATTTTGAAATAAAAAAATGGAAGAAACAGAAACTGTACTGTAACAGTAATTAGGTTCCTAGGCCAGTGCACAGGGCACATTTAACATATGTGGTGCTGAAAAGTAGTACACTTTGCCATAATAAACAATACAAAAGTAATGTGATGCTAGCAATAAGACAAAAGTAATGTGATGCTAGCAATAAGACAAAACAGGAAAGTAGGATACATAGGTTATCCCTTCCCCCAAGTGGTTTGTTAGCTATTGGTGGGTTGCATTCCCCTGACACAACGCCTCTCCACCAAACACCTAGTCTCCAAGGAGACGATGTCATCACTTTTAGTCTTCACACATACTCTGTTCCTCTCGTTAGTGTCAACCAAAAAAAGAGAGAGGGTGGTATTTCACTTAATTCTTTTCCCTGGATAACTTCTCTGCCACAAAAAGTGAAAAGAAATAGGAGAATTAGGAATACATGCTGTAAAGAAAAGGGTTAGGGTTAAGGGTAGCAACTCTGTCTTTTAGCAGAGAATAATTTCAATCTTGAAGGCAAAAGACTATGGTTCAGAGATACCATTTATTACCTTTGTGACTTTGAAGTAGTTTCTTTACATCCTTAAGTCTCTTTTACCTTATCTGTAAAACAGGGGTGATAGTACTATAATATCTCTCTGCCCAGCATCCCTTCCCCTTTCTGTTTAGGGGATTCCCTCCAGCTCCACTATCTATTCTACATGGCTTCGGTAGAGTTGCCTGACAAAGTGGTGGGGGCATGTGACCCAGGCCCAGCCAACTAAGAATACCTCATCCCCTCTGACCACATAATTAGTCCCAAAATGAGCCATGACACAAGCAAAACAAATTAAAGTCCTGTTGAAACATGGAGGAGAGGAGCTGCTCAGCTAGACTAAAGTAAGCCTGGAGCTGCCTGTGTAGTGCTTTCTAGTCTGTGGAGAACACCTATCTGCAAAAGGTGAGAGACTACAGAAATGAGAGAAAGAGTCCCAATAACAACATCTGCAAAGCCAGCCCCACCTCTATCCTTCACAATATCCTTTTTGCTTAAGTTAGCGTGAGTTGTGTGTCTGCCCCCTGGCAATGAGAAAGAGCTCTATTTAATAGCCATTCAAAGAGCTGTTGCAAAGTTTAACAGTAATGTAAATAAAGTGCCTGGCAATTGCAAGTAGTCAATAACTGGGTTATTGTTGAAGTTGTTACTCCAGTAATGCAAAAATATCACCCAAGAGTGAAAGGAAAGCACTGATACAGATGGAAAGTATCCTTGGTTTTAGTAAACCAAAAAAGGCAGGTAGGCCTAAAATAGCATTCCTGGCTAGAAGTAGCAGTTTGGGGAGAAATTAAACACTCAGGCAAGAAGAGAAGCAAGAAGGCACACAGTCAGTATCAGACTTCAAATGAATTCACAGTGAATGAACTAAGGAATTTTATTTCTTGTACTAAAATTCACAGTAGGGTATAACTGACCTCCCAAAGGGTATTTGACTTTTCATGAGAATAATGTCTCAATGTTTAAAGAGATCCCAAAATGCATAATTATGATTTTTAAACCCCTAAAGCCAATTGTCAAGTTTTAAGATCTCAGATGATCCAATTTAATTTTCATGACTAATCATTATTACTTTAGTCATTTTTTTAAGTAGCGACATAAGTTTATTCATTAAACATTTATTATAGTTTAGGGAAAGTATCTTTCAACTTATAAAACAGATGAATCCCTTAAAATGTTATACAGATAGAATTGTATCTCTATATCTCACTGTGGAAATCACAAAACCAAATACCCCCACACTCCATCCCACCCTGCCCAGTCCACAAGTTGAAACCTTCTGGAGAAAATGAAGACAAATCCATGGCATTCTAAACATTGCCATACTCCCAAAACAACCAACCTTCATTTAGCAGCTACTGTGACATGTGCAAGGCATTGTGCTAGCACAAGCCATGCTCCACAGAATATGCTCCATCAGCTAAACTGAGTATCTAGACACTACAATCAGATGAAATTCATCATTTTCCCAATACGCAGGGGGAGAAAATTAAAGATTTTCTCAATTTTAAATGTGATTCCTCTAATTTTTTCCCCCCTCAAACTCTGGGCTTCCTCAGCCTATTCGACTAGAATCTAATGTGAGGTACCACCTGATTTGGCACATAATTATACATGTAGTTATTTTGGTAGTGTTCTGCAAAGAAAGGGCACTTCAATTTCTATACAAATTTGAAAACCACAATGCTAAGAAATAAGAAATCAAAACTAGTATAAGCCAGGGCAGATCAATTTCCTCAGTGAGTTATAGCCCAGTTATAGAAAGAGGATAGAGAAAAAAAATTAAATTAAAAATAAAAAATTTTAATAAATTACAAAAAAGGCAGTCAAGAAAGTTCTACAGGCAATCTGTGAAGGGAATGAGATCATTAGAGAAATGAAATAATAACAAGGAAGAAGGTGATTCAAAAGAAGTAGGCTATCAGCGGGGCTTTGAAGGAAAGAGAAGCATTTAACATGGCTAGGAGAAAGGCAGCATGCTGACAATTCCAGGCTGTGCTATCACATTGCTACTGCAGATCTTGCAAACTCATGGTGGTTAGAAAAAGAGTTGTGATGTGAGAATTTTAAGTCTGTTAACACTCATAAATTCCCAGTTTTATATATTTCAGTCTAAGCTCAATGCCATATACTGTAAAAACCTCAATAAACTAAAACCAACTAACAAGACCTCTTATCAATGATAGAAAATATATGAAATCCAGGTTCTTGTCAGGATCTAGAACTAAAAATTCTATTTTTCAATCCTTTTTAAAAGCTTGGCTACAAGAATAACATGCATAGAGGTTTTTCTACGCATAGGTTTAAAAGCTATGTCATCTATTTATTCTTTTAGACATATCTGGATTGTGTTCTTAGATCAGGCCAGATTAGACCCCTCCTGATTTATCCTACTCCTAAACTCTCTCATAAAATTGCTTTTTGCACCAATCCCATCAATTATCCACTCTTTGCTTTGGCTACAAGGAAACTCAGAGTAATATCTGTAGCCTTTTTCTAAAAAATGAATGAACTATGAAGTTGCACCTCCAGAAGGAAATCTTACTTCAGTTTATTATTTCTCCTATCTCTATTTTCCTTTAACTGATTTCCTCACTTGTCCTCTTGAGGGAAATTGCTCAAATCCTTTGGGTGGAATAAGATGGGGTATAAATAAATATAAAACCTAGAATTCACAATTAAACAGAAGTGGATGGATTATAATTTTATTACATTTTACTCTACTTTTAAGAAAATAAGCCAAAGGAACAAAACACATTTGAAAAAAGTTAGGTTTTGGGGGGTTTTAGTCCAGGATATCTACCAGAATATATATTCAAGTTTATTTCCTATAACTTTGACATCTCTGTACACCACTATACAATAATACAATAATATATTATTGTATAATAATATATATTGTATAATAATAATACAATTGTATACAATAATACAATAATAATAACTGAAACTCAGAATAATGACCCAGAGCACTAAAAGAGCCTATTAAGGAAAATATTTAAATGTTTCAAGTTTTTTCTCCTAAAAATAGAAGCAGGCTAAGTCATCATTTTACATATACTTGAACCATCACCATCACCACAACATTTTCTAGTTAAGCCCTCAGAAAAACCAATTAAATATAACATCTCATTATCTTACCATTATCCAGGTGATCCAGGAAGTTGTGGACATTCTCTGAAGTTCTATTCTAGCCCTCTATCTAAACTCCATGGGCATTTCTACCCTCACAATTTCAGTTACATGTATGTGAATGATTCCAAAATATCCCATCTCCACTGGCCTGCCCTGTCAAACCTCAATTAATCAAAATGGAGCTTCATCATGTTTTCTTTCTTTCTTACCCCTCATAAACAATCCCTTCAAAAGACTTCATTTCTGACAATGACACCATTATTCTGTCCAATTCCAAAGCTTCACTCATCTTTGCCCCTTTCTTCTCTTCATCTCTAGTATTCCATCTTATCAGGCTTGATCACTTCTCTTGAAGTGTCTGTTTGGTATTTCTCTATTTTTTAATATTATTAATTTTTTTTAGAGACAGGCTTTCACTGTCACCCAGGTGGAGTACAGTGGCTCAATTATAGCTTATTATAACCTTGAACTCCTAGGCTCAAGGATCCACCTGCCTCAGCCTCCCCTAGGACTACAGGTATACACCACCATGCCCAGCTAATTTTTTGATATTTTTTGCCCAGGCTGGTCTCAAACTCCTGGCCTCAAGTGATCTTCCTACCTCAGCCTCCCAAAGTGCTTGGTTTACAGGCATGAGCCACCATGTCTGGTGGTATTTTCTTTTTCATTTGCACTTTTACTTTCCTACTTCGGGGCGTAATAAGTTGACCTCTCTGCCTTGTCTCTCTCCTTTCAAACTTTCCATTTCACTCTGTGTTCCACTGTCTCAGAACTGTTTTTTTTTTTGTTTTTTTTTGAGACAGAGTCTCACTTTATTGCCCAGGCTAGAGTGAGTGCCATGGCCTCAGCCTAGCTCACAGCAACCTCAAACTCCTGGGCTCAAGCAATCCTGCTGCCTCAGCCTCCCAAGTAGCTGGGACTACAGGCATGTGCCACCATGCCCAGCAAATTTTTTCTATATATATTAGTTGGCCAATTAATTTCTATTTATAGTAGAGATGGGGTCTCGCTCTTGCTCAGGCTGGTTTCGAACTCCTGAGCTCAAAGGATCCGCCCACCTCAGCCTCCCAGAGAGCTAGGATTACAGGCTTGAGCCACCGCGCCCGGCCTAAACTGTTTTTTATCAAGTCACTTCCCTCAAACCTGCAACAGAGCTTCCTATAACCTATTACATCAAAGTGACATCCCTCAATCTGAACCTTAGGGCAATCCAGGATCTGGCCCCACACTGATGATCACACAGGTCTCATAACTATCTCTAAACTAGTCAAGCACTAATTTTCACTGCAACCACTTAAACGTCATTAAAACAAGCACCACTAGGCAAGCGATTCTAATAAAGCAAATTTAAGTCTTACTTAATGTTATGACGTCCAGTTTTCAGTGTACATCTATCAGGAAGTTGAGCAAGTTTCCTTGAGAGCATTTTAAAATACTTTCTGCACTCCTGCATTCCTGTGTTTTGTTCATAATCAGTAGAAGCAGAAAGTGGCAGTCCATCTCTGACACGAATGACTGAGGCAGATAAAATCATAGACATTTCAACCGATTGAGAAGACCTAAAATAAAATAAACAATTTGGGTTAAATAAAAATTAAAGCCAAACTTGATAAGCCTATGTAAAAATGTTCAACTTACTAGTAATCAAAGAATACTAATTAAAACAATGGTAACCACGCTTCGCTTAACAAATTACCTTTAAAAAAATAACATTTGCTTCTGTCTGATATTCTCATAAATATAGGTGAAAGTAAAAATTGGTACAAACACCATTCTCAAAACAATCTGGTAATTTCAATAAGAGTTTAAAAGTATTTATGCCCTTTGACCTCAATAAATATATAACCCTATCCTGAGGAAAATAATCAGAGATCTAGAAAAAATTTTAAACAGAAAGACATTCTTCCACTCAAATAACTGAAAATAACTTAAAATATCCTACAACAGGGTGATGGTTAAGTAAATTATAGTATATCCATACGACAGAATACAATGCAGAGCAACTAGGAGTTATGTTTGTGGAGAAAAAGTTTAATAGTATGGTAAAATACTTATATGTAAAGAAGAAGAAAGCAGGATAAAAATTGCGAATGTTGTTTTCCACAAAGGTAAAGAGAAGTAAAAAGGGAGGGAAAAATAGACAAATAGATACAGGAAAGATGCCAAAATCAAAATAATGCTCATCTCCAAGAAATAGTATTACAGGTGATTATCATTTTATAATTTCCTAAGTGTTCGCAATATCCATAATAAGTAAGTATATGTTACTTTTATAATCAGAAAAAAAGAAGTATTTAAAATAAATCCTAAAGCTAAAGGAATACTGGTTTTAATGTTATTCTTAATCTTTTTAACCAGAAAGTAAATCATAATGGCTTCTTTTACAGGATTCTGGTCATGTTTTATGAAGATAGATAAAAGGACTTCACAAGCCTAAGTATGAAAGAAACCAAGTAAATAATCAAACTTTCATAAAAGTGGTTTATGAAACCATACACAGTGGTTCTCAAACTTTAGCTTATATAAGAAGATGAGAGTTTGGTTAGAAATGCAGATTTCTGCACCCATCCCCCCAAAATTTTGACCCACTGACTGTGGGGGCTTGAGAATCTTAAATTTTAACCAGTTCCCAAGGCGATTATTTTGCTTACTGTCTAAGGACCATACTTTGAAAAACACTGAATTAAAACATGTTCACCATCTGAGATTAAGTGATAACTCTTCTCTGTTCAGCCATCAGAGCACAGAGCCACTAAGTGTTTCTTTATTAGCAGTAGGGGCAACTGGTGAAAATTCAAACATTTGATACAAATTTCATAAGCTTTTTTCAGAGATACTGTATGTCAGAGAGTAAATTAATCTTTACCTGCCCACTTCAGCTAGGTCAATATTACCTTCATTTCAAAATCAAAAATTGAGTTAGTAATGTACCCAAAAAAATGCCACAGAAAATCAATTAATAAAGAGTTTTGAAATCAGGAATTAATAGTTTTCTTGCTGTGTGAAGTAAAAATCTGACTGTCCATTTAGAGTGGTAACTGATCTGACAATAACAATTAATCCAAATAAAAAAGCTAATGCATTAAGTTTACTATCCCCTTTTCTACTTTTCGTGAGGAATGGGGAGAAATCTCTAGGTAATATTAATAATACGCCATTATCCTTTAATATTTTTCTCCTTCATTTTTTTAAAGAGAAAAAACAAAGCATGTTAAATTAGCCTTTTTACCACAGTGGAATCTTCAAACTAAAGTCCCAGTGTGACATATATATATCAGTATTTTTTTTCCACTCATCCAAATTCTTTTTCTCTCCTAAAAGCAGTAGCAAGAGAAAGGTGAGATCCCTGAAGAGAAGATATCTATACTATAAATCCCTCTTTAAAAACTGTACTATGTTTGGGACAGGTGAGGTGGCTCATGCCTGTAATCCTAGCACTCTGGGAGGCCGAGGCAGGCGGATTGCTCGAGGTCAGGAGTTTGAAAGCAGCATGAGCAAGAGCAACACCCTGGTCTGTACTAAAAATAGAAAGAAATTAATTGGACAACTAAAATATACATAGAGAAAAAAATTAGCCAGGAATGGTGGTGCATGCCTATAGTCCCAGCTACTCGGAGGCTGAGGCAGAAGGATTGCTTGAGCCCAGGAGTTTGAGGTTGCTGTGAGCTAGGCTGACACCATGGCACTCTAGCCTGGGCAACAGAGTGAGACACTGTCTCAAAAAAAAAAAAAAAAAATTGTACCATGTTTTATTTAATTATCAAACCAAAATTGTAACATTTAGCCTAAGTGTAAGAAAGCAGGAAAATGGCTGGACATTGTGGCTCACACCTGTAATCCTAGCACTCTGGGAGACAGAGGCATGAGGATTGCTTGAGCTCAGGAGTTCAAGACCAGCCTAAGCAAGAGTGAGATCCTGTCTATACTAAAAATAGAAGAAATTAGCTGGGTATGGTGGCACACACCTGTAGTCCCAGCTACTCCGGAGGCTCAGGCAGAAGGAGCACTTGAGCCCACGCGTTTTAGGTTGCTGTGAGCTAGGCTGACACCAAAGCACTCTAACATAGGCAACAGAGTGAGACTCTGTCTCAAAAAAAAAGAAAGTAGGAAAGTGTCTTACTTCATATTGTTAATCATTTATTATTTAAATATAATATAAACTGTTATCTTGCTAGATGTGGAAATAGAAATAACCATTCTGGGAATTAACGTGAGGGTAGATTGTGACTGATAGTTCCAAAAGTTCATATTTTAGTATTTAAAAGTAGATTTCATTTTTTTATGCCTGACCTTTCTAAGAACCTAATAGCAATATTAGGAATAGTCTTTATAATTACATTACCAACTTTCATGTAGTCTTCACACATTTTAGGCTTTAACCAAAAGCAAAACACAGCAATTATATTCTCTGTCAAAACTCTTTTTTGTTTTTTTTTTTTTTTTTTGAGACAGAGTCTCACTTTATTGCCCAGGCTAGAGTGAGTGCCGTGGCGTCAGCCTAGCTCACAGCAACCTCAAACTCCTGGGCTCAAGCAATCCTGCTGCCTCAGCCTCCCAAGTAGCTGGGACTACAGGCATGCGCTACCATGCCCGGCTAATTTTTTTTTTTTCTATATATATTAGTTGGCCAATTAATTTCTTTCTATTTATAGTAGAGATGGGGTCTCGCTCTTGCTCAGGCTGGTCTCGAACTCCTGAGCTCAAACAATCCGCCCACCTCGGCCTCCCAGAGAGCTAGGATTACAGGCGTGAGCCACCGCGCCC
>VSMD01084805.1:0-19000 GCA_008750895.1 Mirza zaza
AGATATACCACACAGCCTAGGCATGTAGTAGGCTACGCCATCCAGCTTCATGTAAGTCATTCTATGATGTTTGCACAATGACAAAATTGCCTAACCACTCATTTCTCAGAATGTATCACTATCTTGTCGTTAAGCAATATATGACTCTGTGTGTGTGTGTGTGTGTGTGTGTGTGTGTGTGTGTGTGTAATGGGCTCACACAATAATGGAGGCTGGCAAGTTTGAAATCTGCAGGGTGGGCCAACAAGCTGGAGACCCAGAAGAGCTGATGTTGCAGCTCAAGTGCGAAGGTCTCTGCCACAGGGGAGGTCAGTCTTTGTTCTACCCATGCCTTCAACTGATTGGCTGAGGTCCACTCACGTTATGAGGGGCAATCTACTTTACCCAAAGTCCACCAAGTTAAATGTTAATCTCGTCTAAAAATACCTTCACAGAAACATCCAGAGTAATGCTTGACCATATATCTGGACACCATGACCCAGCCACATAGACACAAAAATGGACCATCACAGGAGATAAAACAGATCAATAAAAAGTGCACACCTGGATTTGCAGCTCTGTCTCCAAGAGACACGCAGAGAACACCCCTCACTCTCTGACTGGTGGCGCCCACTCATGTGCCAGCTGCTTTTATTGGTGATGTTGTGCAGGTAAACATAACCAAGAGTAACTGATGGAGGCTGTGAGTAGCCACGTGGGGTTCCCAGACCGGGCAAGGGGACCTATGGTGGGAAAACCCAGACAAAAGCAGTCAGATGTCTCCTACGAAGAAAATGCAAATAAAAACTCTAGTCGGCCGATGCTGAGATAGGTCCAGTGTCTCCAGGGGCAGGGTTCCAAATGTCCACAGGAGGCCTCATGGGAACATTCCCTAATGCAGGAGATGAACCACGGTTCAAGGTCTGACTCAGGCTCAGAAATCTATTATTTTTTCAGAGTATTTAGGAAGGCTCATTCTCTCAAGCCACCCACATGAACTATGCTCAAGAGACTGAAGTATAAAACCTGGAAGTCCATTCCGTAAACTGCAGTTTGTCACTGCCACACACTGGGTTGATCCTTTTAAAAGTAAACTGGATGTTCTTGCTCAAAACCTCCAATGAATACAAGTCAAAGCCCTCACCACCGCCTGCAAGTCGGAACCTCGACCCTCCCTCGGTGTCCAACTGCATTTCCTAACATCACGATGACCTTTCCCATGTGCTCCAGCCGCTCTGGCCTCTTGCTGTTCCTCTGTCGCACCAAGCTCACTGCTCCTCCAGGCCCTTGCCTCTTTGCTGCCCAGTCCCAGCCCCTTCGGACTGGCCCATTCCTTCCTTCACCCAGTCTATAGATCCAGGAGCTGAGGTCGGCCAGCAGCCAAAAGCCAGGGACAAACAGAGAAGCTCAATCCAACATCAGCCTGTGAGCACCGGAATCCCACCATCGACTAAGGTTTAGAGTAATTTGTCACACAGCAATAGTTAGCTAGTGTCCAAACGATCCAGGTTCTGCCCAATATTTGCTTTGAGTAAACACAATCCAGAAACTAAAAATAGTTAAAATCCACTCCAATCTTTACTGATATTTTGCGAAGAGAGTTAAGGCATGAGAAAGGACCACTAGGGTATTGAGAAAAGATCCCAGAGATAGCAAAGTGATATTGCAAAAGGGAAAGAAGCATAAAAATTACCCGTGTTGATCAGAGTGGGCTAACCTGGTAACAAACAACCTCAAAATATCAGAGGATTAGCACAACGACCGGTTCTCCTCCTGCTAAGTCCATTGTGGATGTTCAGGATGGATGCCTGTCCTCCCCGAGCAGGGTGATTAACCATTGCAGTTTGCCTATGACTGAAAGCCTTTTCAGGACATCAACACTCTGTGCTAAAACTGGAAAAATCCCAAGCAAACCAGGATGACTTGGTCACCCTAACCAAAAATGACCCCTAGACCCAGTTCAGGCTTCATCACTGGTCCTTCCACATTCAGCCACAGCACATGGGAAAGATGGTGGAGATGCCACACCTACCATGAACTGTTTTGCCTCCAAATGACACATCACTTCTGTTCATATTATATTAGTGACAACTAATCACATGCCCCCTTCCAGGATGCAAGGGGGTTCAGCAATGTTGTTTAGCTTTGTCCCCAGAAAGAGGAAATGGGGTTGATGGGCATCTAGCCAGTCTCTACCCAATGCCCCAGCTTCCTGCAGAGCCAAATGACTATGCAAGGGGCCTCCAGTTTTCCCACTGGTCTACAGCTGGATGCAAAAGGGAAAGGAGCATGAGAGAACTGATTTTCCAGCTCCCCACACACAGTCCAGGATGAGCTGTCCAGTGGAGCAAAGTGGCCCCCAAAGTCAGGGCTGTGGGCGGAGCTGCTACTGAGACAGGCAGGGTGCAGAGTTTTACCTCCATAGATTTAACTGTGCCTATAAGTAACTGAGGGGCCCAGCGGTGTCTCTAATCATCTAATGTGTCACTTGAAAGTACTCAAATCAGATCCTGATCATTCCAAAAGAGCAATTCCCAAAGTATGCAAGCAGCAGGCATCAGACCCTGTTTAGCTTCTGAAAGGAAGGAAAGGGGTGGGCGCCTTCCCTGGTCCCCTGAGGGGCTTCCACCCACAGAAGTCTCTCCCTCCTGCTGCCCTCGCCAAACAGCGCTATTGAAAGTCCTACCATTCCTCCTGGAGTCCTGGAGCCTTTCAGCAGTATGATGCATGCTTCCCTTTGTTGTAGAAGTTGCAGTTTAGGGAATCACTGTGCTTCTGCTTTTGATTATAAATTCTCTTGCTTTTGTTTTCCCAGTGGCTGCAATTTAATTGGAATCTCTCCTCCCTCCAACCTGTTAGTGGTTCCGCAAAGGCTATACACCTTCACTTAGTGCGTATGTCTGTACTTTTATGGTGTTTTTGTCTAATGAAAGCCTGTTATTTTTCATTGTGGCTGGCCATAAAAAAACTCAAATATTGTGTTATATTGAAAAATAAATTCCACTTCAACAGCCTCAGTGAACTTACACCTCCTGAGCTACTCAAAATCTACTACTCCATCTCTCAGAGAGGCTGCCGTCCACGGTGGGGAGCCTGCCCAGCCAGACCCAGCTGCCCACTCCTTCCCTGCTTCCTGCCTCACTTTGCCTTTGGATGCGGTACTCCAATAAACGCCCCACTAGTTTCCTGGTCATGATTAGACATGGTGGAGCTTGCTCTAGCCAATTCTATCCACCTCCTCTCAGCCAGCCATGGCCGGCTTTACCGGGGACTCTCCCGAGAGCCCCTGCAGGAGCTCCAAGCCCCTTCGTGCAATGACTGCACTTGCAGAGTGTCTCCGTGTAGGGGCCCTGCAGACCACATGGGAAGAAATCCAATATCCCCAAACTGAGAGAACTGGTTTTAATTTAAAACATTTGGTTGCATTTTGGAAGACCTACTAAGCTAGGTTTCCAGGCCATCTGCAAACAACACAAAATGGGAAGTTCAGCATTCACACCAAAGCCCCTGGACAAGTGTGCACATGCAGGAAGACTGAGAGCGCCATTTGCCTTTGGAAGCAAATGAGGAGAGGGCCCAGAGGCATCCTGCCACGCTCCTGCAGGCAGCACATCCATCGTGGGGCGATCACGAGGAGGCATCAATTGCACAAAGGGGAAGTCAGGCTGGAGGTTTGCAAGGAGTAGCACAGAGCCAACATCACATAATCTTCACCGACGAGGCTTGTGTTCTCTGTGAACCCCTGCATTCCCTACTGTGCTCAGTGGGGCCCTCACTACCTGCCTCCCAGTCACCAATACCTCATCCCCCCATCTTTTCTCACCTGAAACTGTCACAAATGCCTCCCGAAGCTCCTTCTCACCTGCACCTTAGTGAGGCCCCTCCTCCTCACCCCCTGACGCCTCACTAAATCCAGACCTTCCCAGTCCCTCACCTGGACTTCTGCAGTTTTCTTCTGTCAGACTTTTCCCACATCCGCCTGTCACACAACTGCCAGAGCTACTGTCCAAAAGAAAATCTGATCGGATCATACCCCGCGTAAGAGCAACCCTCCCCTCCTCCCCAGGCCCTAAAGAACTCTCTGCATTTGCACGCCCCACCCACGCCACCGCACGTTCCTATGCAGCCTCCTCTCCCACCACACCATGGCACAGGACACCCCAGGCCTGGAAAGATGTCTTTCTGTCCTCAGTCATTGCCTTGGTGGGTGTTGACCTCTGCCTTGAGCATCCTGTCCTTGCCCCATTTCTACCCCCTTGTCAAACTCCTATACAACCCTCATGGCCCAGTTCCAAACAGGACTTCTGTGCAGCTCCTCTGACATCCCCAGAGGGGTTCATTGCTCCCTCCTTTGTGCGCCTGAAGACTTTGCCCCATGACTAAGACTCAAGGGTTACACCTCCCCATTGCCCAGAGCAAGCCCTGGGTGTCTTGTTGAATGGTCGAGGGAAAAAGGAAGGGAGGGAAGGTTTTGTTTTTTTTTTTTTTTGAGACAGAGTCTCACTTTGTTGCCCAGGCTAGAGTGAGTGCCATGGCGTCAGCCTCGCTCACAGCAACCTCAGTCTCCTGGGCCCAAGCAATCCTTCTGCCTCAGCCTCCCCAGTAGCTGGGACAACAGCCATGCGCCACCATGCCCAGCTAATTTTTTCTATATATATTAGTTGGCCAATTAATTTCTTGCTATTTATAGTAGAGACGGGGTCTCGCTCTTGCTCAGGCTGGTTTCAAACTCCTGACCTCGAGTAATCCGCCTACCTCGGCCTCCCAGAGTGCTAGGATTACAGGCGTGAGCCGCCGTGCCTGGTGGGGAAGGTTTTTTTAAAGTCATTTTTGTCCCCTTCACATCCAAAAAAAAGTTAGCCCTATTCCTTACTTGTCAAAGAAATGCCAAACAAAGATAACATGCTAGAAAGTGTGATAGTCAAATTCTTTTATACTTTTTTCATCTGTTACCTTTATATTTACAATGCTGACAGTATTGCTATCAAGTTCTGAGGGAATAATTATACACTTATCAGTAAAGATTTTTCTAAACATGTCAAAAATCTTAGCTACGTTAGATAGCTGTAAGGTTCTCAATGACAAATCTGAAAGATGCACAACTTAACATAGATAATAAATAATCCGAAGAGTCTTTATTTATTAAAATAAAAGAGAATTTTCTAGCAATCTCTAAGGCAAATTTTTAAAACTTCTCTCTAAAACATCTATGAATACACATGGCAAAACCAGCAAAATGAAAGCAAAAAGACAATCTATAGTCTAATCCTAGAATCTAGAAAGAATTTCCATTCACTACAAGAAAGTGTAAATTTGGGTTGAGAAATACACATCTATGCTTTACCTAATGGCATACCTGGACTTTAACTAAGAAGCAACCGTAAACAGTAAGCTTCTTTAAAAACTTTATACATCCACCACAATATGTCCCTGTACTTCCAAATCCAGGCTGTGTGACTAGCAATACTTTGTTCAGCTGCTGGGGTGGAAGGTTCCAGAATCCAGTTCCAGCCCCATGTATACCTCCACTAGATGCACTTTAGAGACAGCTTCATGAACTGTGAGATGGGAAATCTCTGTACCTTCTGCTTAATTTTGCTGTGAACCTAAAACTCTACAAAATAAAATCTGTTATAAAAAAAAACTATAATTTCTGTTGAAGACAATGTCACACGTACGGTTATTACTAGTATGGTTTTTTGCCGACATTCATAGTTAAAGGAAAGGCTAGATTTCAGTTAGCTGTTGGTAAAATGAAGATGCAATATTTTATTCTCTCTCACCTCACCTTTCCCCACCCAACCATCTGTAACCATCTTTTCAAATCTATTATGTGACCAGGCATAAAGAAGGCACATTTTCAAAATAGTAAAATTTTAGGATTGGATTTTATGGAGTTTGGTGTAGTTTTCCAGAAGTACCTCTTCTCCAGGCTAGATGAGAATTTTCATCCAAGCTGGTAGATGCTGCTTAATACAATTCAGCCTGGTCTCTCCCAATGGGACAGTGTTTTTTTCCCATCAAGGACAACAAGGGTATTACCAGAAGCCAGAACGGAGACCAATCAAGAATCTAGAATCCAGAAAAAAATACCTATCGATAAGGTGCTTCAGGAGTGACTATTACTATTTCCAAGTTTTATGGTTTTCATCACACATGACCAAAAGCATGACAGTCTGGGAGCTCAGGACAAAGTTCTGAGGATGGGACTTGGGGGGGAGAGGCAGGAGATTATGGATTACTGAGCTCCGATCATGCACCTGATACCTCGTGCTGCTTTCATGTTCGTACTTGACCTCACCACTGTGTGCTCACGTCAATCTGCAGTTTCTCCAAACTGTATGTCTTTGGCCTCCCCAAGAATAACACAATGGAAATTAAATAGCCATGAGGAAATGAGTTCCTGTCATCATAGAATAAACACTCTAAAAGCCACTGGTTTGGCTTCTGTAAGATGTTCAGTTCATTTCAAGCCTGAATACAGAAGAAGGAGAACCGGGAGGCTGGAAGGGCCAAGCCATTCCCACAGCAGAAGCAGCACAGGTGGCCAACACTTAGCTCCAAGGCAGTGACAAGAGGCGATAAGGAAGGGACAGCCGCAGCAAGCCAATAAATCTCTCCTCCACGCGACCTTTTATCTGAATCTGTCAAAAAAAAAAAAATCTAGACAGGAAATATACAATCCTAAAGTACCAGCCTGATACATTTATTAGCCATAACTGAGTTTCCCAAAGATGCAAGATGAGTTAATTGAGTCCTTACGCTTAAAAGGGAGACTTTAACTTCTACCCACTTAAAACTTAGAAAATCACAATGTTCCTGATAAGAATCAAGATAGGCAGATTGCTTAAAGAAACATGCTCAGGAACTAGTGGGCACTGAAACACACCCAAACAGCTGGTCCCTCTGCAGGTGCCATTTTGCACATGATGAGTTGAGTAAATACGGCTATTGCATGTGAAGGCACCAAATATGTAAGTTCTCATTGTATCTCATGCCCAAACAGGACCTAGGGTGGCAAGGCCCTGACCTAGAATTTGTCTACCAATTCAGGTATCTCCTCTAAAGTGATTCTTTTAACTTGATTGAGAAACCTCAAATATATACTATGCAATGGACTGCATACATATCTATTTACATGTCTATCTATGTCATTTAGCATAAATACATACATTTACAACTTAAAAATACTATACAATCTAAGAGCATTTTGTTTCTTGGATTATTATCTACCAGTCCTTCTTGCTAGGGAACTTTGCCAGGAGTGATTAGGCTCAATTTGTTACCAACCAGTGCTCCATAGGGCACATTTGGCAATGTTTGGAGACAGTTTTATTGTCACAAGCTGGGGGTTTGGGATGCCGCTGGCATCTAGTGGGCAGAGACCAGGGATGCTGTTAATTGCCCTGCAATGCACAGGACAGCCCCTCACAGCAAAGAATGATCCCATCTAAAATGTCGGCACTGCCAAAGTTGATAGTCATAACATTCGCCCTCTATTCCCACTTCCACCTTCGCTGGCCTGGCCTATCCATGCCTCCTAGCTCTGCCACCTGGGAAAATAAGCAAGCAATTCTGAAATGATAGCAGCATCCCTGATTCTCCACTTGTCAGGTTCCTGGCTGCAAACCACTGAATTCACTCCACCTAATTTAGGCAGAAAATGAACTTATTCAAGGATGTTGAGTAGCTCACAGAATTCCCAAGGCGTTAGAGAAAGAGAGCCCATCTTGAGGGCTAAGAAGCCAAAGCAACAACCAAAGCACAATCCAGCAGACACGACGTGTGCACTGAGGGTGCCTCTGCCACCTCCCTGACTGAAAAATTGAATCTCCCCAGCCCCTGCTTCTCCTCGTTGCTTACTTCTGAGTTGGAGTTTTCCATAGGTGGGGCTTACGGGGAGAGGTTATTATTAAAATTTCTTCCCATACAGAGTCAAAATTTCTTATCTGAAATCTTTGAGGCTAGATGGTCCTTACAGTACAGAATATTCTTTCAGATGCTAGAAAGGAAAAATGGTGCATATATTGTGCATTATATGCCATGCCTAGCTGGAGCCAGAGCAATACTCACTATAGAAACTGGTTTTACCCATTAAACACTTCTGACTCCAAATATATGTGGTTTTCTTCCCACACCACCCAATTTTCTAGCACTAGTTGGGTGTCCTACCCTTTGATTCTGACACTACCTAACTGACATTAGCATCAGATCTCAGGGGTTGGGGGTCAGTCCCACAGGACAACCCCCACTTCATGTCAGTCACAAGTCCTGGGCCTCCAGTACTGACCAGCCAGTTATAGATCAGTTGTAGCAAGCAGCACCCTCCCCAGTTCCCATCATTTGCCCCCATGGTTCACAGAACTCAGTAAACACTTGCTTATTTTTACAGCTTATTACAAAGGAGGCAAATGAACAGCCGGTTGAAGAGGTACATAGAGTGAGGTCCAGGAGAGTCCTGAGTGCAGGAGCTGTGTCCCTGCAGAGTTGGGGACACCACCTCGCTGTCACATGGATGCATTCGCCAACTCAGACGCTCTCTGAATCCCATGGGACATGGCATTTATGGGCGCTTCACTACATATGCGTGATTTAGCAAATCATTGGCCCTTGGCTATTAAGCCAATCTCCAGTCCTTTTCTCCTTCCCCGAGGTCAGGGATAAGTTCCAACCTTCCAATCATGGCTTGGGCCTTCTGGTGACCAGCCCCCAACCTGAAGCTAAAAGGGACCCCAGCCACCAGGCACCTCCTCAGCTTACAAAGGACACTCATCACAGCAGGGATTCCAAGGATCTCAGAAGCTCTTCCATCAGGAACCGGGAACTAAGACCAAAATTATAACAGAAGATGCTCGTATCACCCCCGTGGCTCAAGAAATTACAAGGATTTTAGGAGCTGTGTGTCAGAAACTAGGGGCAGAGATCAAATACACATTTCTTGTTACATCACACCCACTAATCAAACACAGAGACATTTCTGCAGCAAAATGTTGGATGGATCCTCACACAGCATAAATAAACACTCTAAATAGTCTTTGTCAGCAAGGGCTGGATTTTGCCACTGTTGGGAGCCAGTTCTCCCTGGGTTTCTCAGCACTTCTGCATGACCTAGTCCTTAAGCACAGGGCACTGACAAGCTCCCTTTGCAGGCAGACCACTGACTGGCAAACGTGCCTGGGAGCTGGACAGTGTGTCAAATAAAGACAGACAATGTCTCCCTCCCTGAAGATACTCCAGCATGGTAACACTTAGAGACGCCCTCTTCCCCAGAGATGGCCCAGGGAAGTAAAGATCATGTCTTGCTCAGAGGTAAGGGCTAGGCAAGTTCTCTGGCAGTTTCCTTGCAAAGCCAGGAGTTTTCTAAGTTCAGGGTTCCTCGGCGATGACAGAGATCCACCGTGAGCCCAGCACCCACCTGAGTCTACCACACCTACCCTCACAAAACGTGGGAAGGAAGGTGGGCAAAGGGAATCAATGCTATGCCATAAGTAATAAATTATCTAAATCCACGTGGTCTCATTGTTTCCTTTCTGACAGAATTTATGGACATGTGGCAAGTAAGTCTTAGCAAGTCCTTTGCCACTTGTCCTGACAACCTCCAAATGATTTGTGATTAAAATTTTCTATTTTCAGAGATTTGGAAATTTTTGAATCATAAAGGTGGTATCATGAACCTGTCTTTATTTTTTACCTCATTTATGTTTCTTTTTGTATGTTTTCTAATGTCAATAATGCATGAGAATAAGAGGATTGTACATAATTTATAAATAAATAAATATGCACCTATCGCGGGGTGTGGGGGTGTCCAGATGCTTGCCTGGTAGGGATGTGTCACCTCAGGCCTGGAGACGCTGGTTCAGAGGATACAGCAGGTGTAGAGGGGCCATGGGTGACAGGCTGTGACAGGAGAGGCCCAGGTGGGCAAGGGCCTCAAACACCAGGCCACGGAGTCTGAACTATCGCAGGGCCTGAGCCAATAGGACATCAGTCAGCTTCTAAAATAACCCTCCACTTGCACTGCTTGCTAGAGGTCTGATTTTCTTTCCATTGAATTGGAGGGGGGGAGAAAAGAAAAGAAATACCACCATATTTGAAAGCTACAAAGACTTACAGCACAGCCTAGTACCAACATCCCAAAGAAGAGAACATATAATAAAATAAATGTGGCTGTCTTGGTCGGTTTGTGCTGCTATAACAAAATACATAACCTGGGTGGCTTAAAAACAGAAATTCACTCCTCACAGTTCTGGAGCTGGGAAGCTTGAGATTAAGGCTCCAGCAGCTCCGTGTCTGGTGAGGGACCCTTTCATGGGTCACAGACGACATTCTTTTCGCTGCTCCTCACATGGGGTATGAGGCTAATGAACCCCTGGTGTTAGAAATGCTGAGGGAGGAACACAAGAGGCCCGAGATGAAGGAAAAGAAAGTTTATTTTAATATCTGTGTACAGACGGGCTGAGTCCAAGATGGCATCAGCCCCAAAATGGCGTGTGTCTACAGCTTTTATAGTTGGATTTTGGGACTCTGGGGAGGGGGGGAGGCGGGGTTGGGGGGCCCTCAAAGAGGTGGGGCCTCTTTTATAAAGGTCACTTCATGAGGGCTCCACCCCTGTGACATAACCACCTTCCAAAGACCCCACCTCCAAAAACTTTGGGTATTAGGTTTTAACATATAAATTTGGGAGGTGGAGGTAGACGTAAACATTCAGCCTATAGCAATGTCTATATCCCCTAGTAAACATGCAAATTAAAAGTTCCACAATGGCAGAAATTACATCTCTGCTAATATGTGCATGTATTCATTGTAATGAGGCGCCCTTATGAATTGATCACATAAAGGGCTTCTGTGGAATGAGGGGAGGACCGCTCCTCCCTGCTGAACTAGCATTAGACGTGGTGCCCTGGCTTGACGCTGGACTCTGCTGTTTGAGTCACGGTTAAGGCCCTGCAGGCCCTTGTTCTGAGACCAGCCTCCTAGCTGCGGCTCACTGTGGGCCTCAGCTCACGAGACCTTCCTCTCACCCTTAGGCCTTGGCTCCTGTTGGGGTGGGAGCCCACCCCAAAATTCATAATGTTTCCCCCTCCTGAGTTATGAAACAATTAAGAAATAAAAATACTTCCTAAGAAAGGAGCAATACTACTTTATTTCTGATAAAGCTGATATTGGAGGATATGGCCTATATCCACAGGTAAATGGATTTCGGTTTTTTGTTGTTGTTGTTTTGTTTGTTTGTTTGTTTGCTTGTTTTGAGACAAAGTCTCATCCTGTCATCTGTGCTAGAGTGCCGTGGCATCAGCCTAGCTCGCGGCAACCTCAAACTGATGGCTCGGGTGATCCTCCTGCCTGAGCCTCCCAAGTAGCTGGGACTATAGGTGCACCCCATCATGCCTGGCTAATTTTTTCTATTTTTAATAGAGACAGGGTCTTGCTCTTGCTCAGGCTGGTCTCAAACTCCTGACCTCAAGTGATCCTTCCACCTCAGCCTCCCAGAGTGCTAGGATTACAGGCGTGAGCCACTGTGCCCAGTCGGTAAATGGGTTTTGAATCTTGGAATTGAACAGACATACTCACCCAGTGCAGAGCAGGACTGGTCAGGACAGGAATCCCTCTACAGGGGCAGGAATCCCTCTCAAATGCATCTCCTCTTACTCGAGTGGGGTCAAGATTTGTAAGTTGAGAAACTTCAATCCCTAGGCACACTAAAAACAATTTATGCATTCATATACTTCAATAAGTATTTATTGAGACCCTACTATGTTCCAGTCACAGCACTAAGCCCTGGGTAGAAACAAGAATGTCAAATTAATAATTTATAGTGGAAAATATGATATCAACAGATTTGAGTATGTCAGTGTTGGCCTCCTTCACTCTCCTCATTTCCACTCTCCTCATTCAACGTGCACTTGGAACAGGTAAAATATTTGCCACAAGGATGCAAACCTGACCTCCATTATTAATCTGTGGCTACGTCTAACAGACGTTGCTCTTAGTTTTTCTGGTTCCTCAGCTCCTTTTCTTGCTTTTAGCTCTAGACCTTGGTTCCTGGGCTTCTCTGACACCCGAGATGGAGTTGGTTTTGACCACAGCACCTCCTCCAGGAAGCATTTTGATGTTCATCCTCCAGGCCATGCAACCTGGTCAAGGTTGGCCTTGAGGATCAGTTGCCAACTCCCATAGATACGATTCCGTGCTTGGTGAGGGGAATGTTGGCTGGAGTTCATACGCTGCACTGAAAAGGGTCAATCTTCTGTACCTTCTAGTAGCTCCACAGCTGGCTTTGGTTCTGTGCTGGGTGGCCATTCTGGTGGGAGACCAACTAGTAAACTCTGTCCTTCCTAGAAAGTGCTATTCAATAAATTCGTTGAACTTGCCCCTGTCACTGGGTCCAGCAGCTCACTTCTCTAGGAAGGAAAAGTTCTGGTGGGTATACTGGCCTGAACAACAAAGCCTCATAAAATTCATGTTCCGTTGTCTCCTCTTCTTTTATCAGGTAGCCCTAGAATAGCTTGTGTGGAAGTAATTTTGGATTCTCATTTACTAAACCCAACCAGTAGGGGAAGGTTAAAATAGTATAAAAAAGAGATAGATAGGCAGCTACTTGACCTTTCCACTCATATTTCAAATAAGTGCCATTATCCTATTGATGACATATAATTGCTAATGATTTAATGTATTTCTATCTACTCTTTTATACAATTCATAGGTCATATTTATTGCATTGTTGGAATTAAACTGTGTGGTATAAAAAAACTCTTGAGTAAACTTAATTTTGGAATCTTTAAAAACAAAAGTACTGGCAAGATGAGCACCAAGAGACATGTCTTAGAATGTTCATAGCAGCACTGTGCATATAGCTCGGAACTGGAGCTACCCAAATGCACTTCAGTCGTGGGATGGGTAAGTGAACGATGGAACAGCCACACTCTGGAGCACTCTGCTGAAACGAGAAGAAATGAACTAAAACTACACTTAACAATACAGAATATCACCGATAATAATGTTGAGCAGAAGGAGACAAACACCAATGACAAATTTTACTCTATAGTGTTAAAAGTCAGAATAATGACTACTCTTCAGGAAAGGTTTTTAGGATGCTGATGCTGTTCTATTTCTTGGTCTGGGTGCTGGTGGCAGAGTATGTTTGCTCCAGGAAAACTCAATTAGATTTTCACTTAAATGCAAAAAAAAGTACAAAAAATTTTAATAGGTATGAAATGATTAAAATTATTAATAGTATGGCAGTTCTGGGTGTAACTGTCCCATGTGATCCTGGCATCAAAACACAGGGCTGTCTTTACAGACGTGCTGGGGTTCATAATCAAAGCAAGTAGTCTAATAATATAATAAAATTCCAATTTTTGCCATAGTGACATAATTATTTTTGGAGCAAAGAAACTATTCCCTTCTTTGTCCTAGCAGAATTATTTTCTGGCCCATTTATCAACCCCAAATCAAACTTGGGTAATGGTACAGTGACAACTAGCTGTTGATAGACATTGTGACCTTGGGTAAGTCACTCACAGTGTCTGAGCTGCAGTTCTCTCATCTCTCAAATGGGAATAATCATGCTTCCATCACAGTTTGCAGACTGGGTGTGAGGAGAAGTGCCAGGTTGCCTATAAATGCCTGATATTATGCAGAACATGCACATGCACAATAAGTAGTAATTTGTTTTCCTGCTCCTACCTTCCCTCCTCTTTTCCCCATTTTCATTCCTTTGTTTTCCCTTTAAAGGCATCAATGAATATGTAGTACGGATTGAAAGGAGTACCCCATTCCAGGTGACACGAATAGAGCAGCAGACCAGAGTCCACTGATGGGTAAATGTGCAGTGATATAAAAAAAAAAAGAGTATGTTGCAAAGTCCTTAGATTTTCTAAAACAAAACCAATGCATACAAAAATAAGGAGTCGATTGCATTTCTACTGTATCCCCCTTCTCTAGGCAAAGTGACTGTTCTCTCTCTTTTTTCTCTCTCTTTCTGTCTTTCTCTCTCATTTTCTGTCTCTTTAATGATGTGTAACATTTTCTTCCAGACCTTTACAAATCTCCCCTTTCGTTTCAAGCCTAAACTGAACACGGCCCCTCTAATGCTGGGTTACAAGTCCTTGCAAGGAAAGAGGGTCAATAAACTGGGGTACGTGACCACGAGCAGGGGGAACCGCTGTTGCTTCCTGGGTTACAAGAACACAGACCAGCGAGCCTGTTGGTGTTGCCGAAGGGGCCTGGCTTCCTCCAGGGAGGGCCTGAGCTATCGCCATGGCTGGGCCATGGCTCAGGCGCACGACTTCCAGTAAGTGCAGATTTGCTCTCCAATGTCTCCTGCTTTGCCTTTAGGTAGCGTCACATGCACAGACTGAATCTAGCAACTGAGGACAAAATGAAATCAGGGGAAAGTGGGGTCATCTAGGCCAACTTCTAAAGGCACTATTACAGGGTGAGATGGAAAAGTAAGCACCGCCATTTTGTTGTCTAAAGGGGCTATTTTTCTAATCTGCCAGGGGAAAAATAGTTATGTTTTTGGCTAGAGGCAGAAAGAAAATAAAAGGCACGGACATTTGACAGTATGTCCAATTCATTAGCCGTCTGGCCAAAGGAAGAGGTATGTTAAATAAGTCAGCCGGGCAGAGTGCCTGGAAACAGAACGGGTGTTGTAGACAGGGACCCCAGTTCTATCCTTTGTCACCATGTGTCTGTGGCAGGCCACCCTGCTTCTCCAAGCTTCCTGTCCTTGTATGCGATGAAATGAGGGTGACATCCTTCCTTCCCATGGCTGCTGTGAGGAGGCAGGAGGAGAAGGGGCTCAAATGTTCATTCCTGCCCCCTAGACCCAATCTGAACTCATATTTCTTCTTTCCAGACCCCCTGCCAGCACAGATTTTGTAAACAAAATCACTTGTTTTGGCTTTCTAAAAATATTTACATTTTCTAGACTCAGTCAGGCTGGCCAAGGGAGAGTGTTTAGCTAAGCAAAGGGAATTAAGTGCATGATCCTCATTCCTGCTCACTGGGGCTCTGGAACTGCTCTTCTCTTCTGATAATTTCTGGGGAAAAGCAAAACATAGCAGCTCCATGGTGCTCCCCACAAACCGCAGAGAGTGCCTGGCTATTTCTGGAATGAAAGACGTGGAAAGCTGGACAAGTCCCGTGTCTGTGGGTGGCTGTGGCCCAGCCCCCTCCCCTCCAGGCCCGGCTCTGCACTGGGGATGTCGCCAGCCAGAGCCCAAACCCCCAGCAAGGGTGGGCCCTGGGGTGTCGGCGAGCCTCTCCAGGCTGCAATGCGAGGCAGTGGCACAGCTAGAAATCACTTCACTCATTCCCATTTCGCAGTGTTAGTACCATAATGATGGCAGCAACATTAACAACAATCCTTACATTTTACGTTGCATATTAATTTCAAGAATAGGTCAGACTGCGTTGTCTTGTGATCATCTCGCCAAATCCTCATGCTTTCTAGAGATAGGAAAGTGTTAGTCTCATTTTACAGATAAGGAAACAGAGCAGGAAGAGGTTTGCCTTAAATAAAGTTCTACAGCAGGTGATTCGCCTGGTGCTCCCGGCATATCTGCATCTGAGCATGGTGGGTGAGAGCAGAGCCAGGCACCGGCAGAACCCAACAGAACCGTGCTCTAGCCCAGCACCACTGCTGGTTGGTTGTGGACCCTTGGCCAGGTGACTTAACTGCGCTGAGCCCCAGGCTACTGGCTTCCTGAAGGAGGCTGATGCTCTACTGAAGGGCTCTTCCTTGGCAATTCAAGAAAGACTCATGTTTACACAATTCCCTCGACACCCACTCCACTGTTCGCACAGATGCGCTGAAGAGAGGAAGAGGGAGACCTCCACAAACCAAGACTCTGACAGCCTGGCTGCTGCCTTTGTCAAGAGATGAAGAACAGGGGAGATGCCAGGGGAAAGAGCACTGGAGAGCGAGTCCCAGGCTAGACTGCCCCCCACCGTGGATCCTGTCTTACCTGCAGGTAGAGGGAGGATGGGGGGCCTGGACTTGACTGTGGACCTCCAGGGCAGGCCCCACGGCCAGTGGGCAAGGCCCAGAGCAATGGGTCCACCGAGGGAACTCATGCCAGAGGCTGGTGTGGCAGAGGAGTGTGGCCAAGAGGCTGAGGCAGGCAGGCAGGTAGCCTCCAAGATCCCACCAGCTTCGGGCCAGGCTTGAGGCCTTGGACAGGGATGGAATAGTTCTTGAAGATGCTCCACTGGTATAACTCTCTTGGCCTTTATCTTACTTCTTTCCCGGAAAGGAGGAATGACAATCTGCTTGGTGAGACATGGTGTGGCCAAGCCCCTCTCTCTCCCCTTTTTCTGGAGAGTGAACAGAGGAAGGGCACATTTCATTCAGTTCCTCCAACTGGAGTGTGGCCAGTGGCAGCCCAAGAGGATACCTCTGCCTTTTCCTTAACCACCAAGACCCCCCAGTTCGAACAACACAGCTTCCCCCTAACCAGGGAGCCAGAAATCTGGGCCCACCCCTCAGAGAAGAAGCTGGAAATCTGGACAAAAAGCCCTGTGACCACCTTTTGTCCCCTTATCCCCAGAGGGGAAATTCTAGGAGAAAAGTATATTTCACAAAAGCTGAAGCATGTAGCCAAGCTGTTAGTTCACTGAACACCCCCACCCCACAAACACACACACACATACACACACGACACTTAGTTGGCAGCTATTAGCTTAGGGTCTGGAAAGGCACTGTTGGAATTCAGCTGATACATGCATTTCCTCTTATAGCTAATTCCCTCTAACTGCTGTGAAGTAGCTCTCAAGCATTCATGCGCTGGTCTAATTTCAAAGCAGATTCCCTCAGAAGTTTCTAGTGGACAAAACAAATAAAGGAGTCAGGGTCCCCTGTGTGAGTAAATCAGAAGCATGGTCAGAAACTACCCATAAACTACAAATACTAGAAATACATTTTCTATGTATTTTTAAAGTACTCTTAGCCTATTTAAATCTCACCATCTTCCAATAGAGAGATTTAAGGCATATACACATATATATTCTTTCCATGGAAGGAATAATGAGAAAGAAAAGGAATAAGTGCTCAATTTAGAAGCAAGACAGCCTGGGTTCATTTTCAATCCACCCCATTCATCAGCAGTGTGACCTTGGGTTAATGTCTCTGACCTCAGTTTCCTCACTTATAAAATAGGGGTAATAATAGCACCTACCTCACAGGAACATTGTATGGACTTCAAGACCCAAAATAAGTGACTGAGACAAAGATCTCATTCAGTGGATGCTTATTAAGCCAAAGTTTGAGGACTTGCGTGGGAAAAGCACAGATCATAGAAACATCTGTGCTCTCTGATGAGGGATTCTGGAACTCAGTATTTATTTAAGGGGAGAAGACACACAGAAAAGAAAAAGGAGGAGGAGGTGGTGAAGCAAATGATTACGTTCTCTTGAGACTTTAGTGCCCAGGGAATCTACATTTTACATAAGATATGGTTTGTAGAGAAAAGGGAAATGAAAGAAGAATCAATTATATAGATGTCCCTGAGTAGGTGGGAAAATGACTGATCTTGTCTTGTTTCTGTTCTGCACCTGGAAAGATAAACTTGTAATTAACATGATTAGTGTGGAATCCAACAACTTTAGTTTTAGGAGCTAGACGTAGCCTGCAGACCTAAAGTTACAATTTACATATCCTTGTTTATGGGAGGCCAGCAAGGAATTTTCTTATAAATCATCTGTGGGGGCAGTCCTTGCAGATGCCTGAGGCTTTTTACCTTTCCATGGGGATCTGGCTGATGCATGATGTTGGTAACAGCTGTTCATTTCGAAGGGGTGTTGCATGACTCAGCCTCCAAGCTTGACCTTCCCTTTTGCATAAGGAGCTGGGGTGGGAGGAGTGGCGGTCCTGAGATTTTTTATTTCTGTTTACAGATTAAACTCCTCTTGAGGCTCAAGGAGTAAAATTAATTACATCTATTGACCACCTATTAAGTACCAATAGGTACCTTTTCATACTTAAATTCAATACAACTCAGAACCACCTTATAAAGTAGATATTACTAGTGACATTTTATAGATAAAATAGTAGAAGCTCAGAGAGGTTGAGTAGTTTGACCAAAATAGCATAGGAGGGCTGGTATTTGAATCCTGGTCTTTCTGATACAATCAACAAACAAAAAAAAGAAAAGAAAATGAAAAAACCAAGGCTGTAGACAATGCTGCTTCCCAGACCCTAAGTCATCAGAGGACAATTCCTTATTCTTGTAATGGTGGGGGCTCAGCCTTCCCTAAATACTACCCCTTTCTCTGAATTCTCGAAATGCAAGAACTTCTATACATGTACATTCTATACATTCAAATTACATGTACATTCTATACATTCTAGAATGTATAGAATGTAGAATTCTATACATTCTATACATTCTAGAATGTATAGAATTCTATACATTCTAGAATGTACAAATACATGTACATTCTATACATTCAAATTTAATGCCTACATCTAACTTCTCTCCTCCTCAGATAGTAAGAAAGACCACATTGGTAAAAACAGTCTTCATGCGATGTAAGAACATAAATATTACTGAAAACACCCTGTTTTGACAAAGCTTAGGGATTGCTTGTGTGGGTCAGCCTACTACCAAAGGATTTGGTTTGTTACACCCTAAAATAATTCACAAGCTAGTACTGTACAAGAGCATGTCATAGTACTCACATGTAATAGTACTTGCATGTACTCACTAAATGATAGGTTTTACTATTAACTCATTTTCTCTTCAAAACAATATTGTGAGATATTTGTTATCTCCATTTTATAGATGAGGAAACTAAAACTTAGACAACAAAGTTGTCTAAATAGCTATATTCGTTACCTATTGCTGTATAACAAATTACTTCAAAACTTAGTAGTTTAAAACAATAATAAACACTACCTTGCATAGTCTTTGTGGATCAGAAGTTCGAAGATGGCTTGCATGGGTGGTTCTGGCTTAGGATGTATCACGATATTGCAGTCAAGATGTCAACTGTGACTACAGTCATGGTAGGCTTGACT
>VSMD01084809.1:0-20139 GCA_008750895.1 Mirza zaza
GAGACAGAGTCTCACTTTATTGCCCAGGCTAGAGTGAGTGCCGTGGCGTCAGCCTAGCTCACAGCAACCTCAAACTCCTGGGCTCAAGCAATCCTGCTGCCTCAGCCTCCCAAGTAGCTGGGACTACAGGCATGTGCCACCATGCCCGGCTAATTTTTTCTATATATATTTTAGTTGGCCAATTAATTTCTTTCTATTTATAGTAGAGATGGGGTCTCACTCTTGCTCAGGCTGGTCTCGAACTCCTGAGCTCAAACGATCCGCCCACCTCGGCCTCCCAGAGAGCTAGGATTACAGGCTTGAGCCACTGCGCCCGGCCCATACTTCTTAAGTTTCTCTATAAGCTTGTTTATAGAGATTGATTGAATCATATGTAGTAAGAAATTGATTGAATCATATGTAGTAAGAAATCTCATGTTCTTATATGTGACTTCTACAGGAGCTGGGTGGTTCATTCAAGCTAATTTAGTTAAAAAACACTCAATAGAGTTATGGAAGAATTAAAAAAATTGAATATAGAAATGACGCAAAGAAACTGAATTCTGTTTCAATACAGTCCACTTGAAATTCTCAGTGCTTTGAGTGTGAAGTTGGAAGTAATGGTAAATGAAATGAACCTCCCAATAAGAGGCAGCAATTCTTCAATCCAGTAATACTGAGGCAAGAGAAAGGAAATGCATTGAAGTTTACCCCATCCAGGTCTGAACTCGTAAAATGCTGTGCAGATTTCAATTCAACACTTCATTGTTCAGCTTAACCACTCTTATAGGGCTGTCTTGGTAGAGCAGTAATGAATTTCTACAGTTTACTTGTCTGCACAGAGGTCATGCTGTGCCTGGCAGTAATCTCCGCTGCCCTTCAGAAACTCCATAATGTGTGACCAAGAACACCACAGAACTGAGGAATATGTTTACTCATTGAAGATTGTGGTCTAATCACCTAGCAGGTCATGAGATAGCGGCAGTGGTGGAGGAAAATTAGCTACCATATAAGAGCACTCAAGCACCTTATGAAGAAGCCCATGTGGGGAGAAGCTAGGGTGTCTTGTCAATACCCACAGAAGAACTGAGGCCTTCAGCCATCTTGGAAATAGACCCTCCCATTTTCCAAGAGTCCTACCCATCTCTAGTCATTATTTGGCTGCAGCCCCTGCTGATAACCTGTTTGCAACCACATTCTGAGCCAGAATGATCTAGCTAAGCTGCTCCTGGATTCTTGACTCACAGAAACTGTGAGGTAATAAATGTTTATTGTTATAACCTCTATGTTTTAGGGTAATTTGTTACATAGCAATAGATAATTAACATAGAAAGTTGGAAGATAAAATTAAGAAAGCCTCCCAAAGAATAAATAATAATTTTGGCTGGGTGCGGTGGCTCATGCCTGTAATCCTAGCACTCTGGGAGGCCGAGGCAGGTGGCTCACTCCAGGTCAGGAGTTGGAGACCAGCCTGAGCAAGAGTGAGACACCATCTCTACTAAAAATAGAAAGAAATTAGCCAGACAACTAAAAATATATAGAAAAAATTAGCCGGGCAAGGTGGCCCATGCTTGTAGTTCCAGCTACTTGGGAGGCTGAGGCAGAAGTATCACTTGAGCCCAGGAGTTTGAGGTTGCTGTGAGCTAGGCTGATGCCACGGCACTTGAGCCCAGGCAACACAGTGAGACTCTGTCTCAAAAAACATATGTAAATAAATAAATAGAAAATATAGAGAAAATTTTATAAATTAGATCAATTCAGGAGGTTTTATAGCTGACAAATGGTAGCTTGAAAAAGAGAAAAGAGGAAATAGAGAATAAATTTTAAAAAATAAAAGAAAATTTCTCAGAAATGAGATATATGAATTTTCAGAATGAAAGAGCTCATGAAGTATCCATCATAATGAATAAAAAAGACCTACAGTAAATTTCATCATTACGAGATTTCAGTACTAGGGAATAAAAAGAAAATTAAAAGCTTCCAGAAAGGAATAAAGAAATTAGGGCCAGGCTCACACTTGTAATCCTAACAGTCTGGGAGGCCGAGGTGGGAGGATCACTTGAGGCCAGGAGTTTGAGACCAACCTGAGCAGGAGTGAGACTCG
This sequence comes from Mirza zaza, assembly GCA_008750895.1. NCBI lineage: Eukaryota > Metazoa > Chordata > Mammalia > Primates > Cheirogaleidae > Mirza > Mirza zaza. The sequence continues at coordinate 2,084 of VSMD01084809.1, forward strand.
GTCTCTAATGTTAATAAAAATAGAAAAAATTAGCCGGCTGTCGTGGTACCTACCTGTAGTCTTGGCTACTCAGGAGGCTGAGACAGGAGGATCACCTGAACCCAGGAGTTTGAAGTTGCAGTGAGCTATGATGACACCACTGCCCTCTAGCATGGGCAACAGAGTGAGATCCTGTCTCAAAAAACAAACAATCAAAACACACACACACACACACACACACACAGAAAGGATGGAAGGAAGGAATTAGTCACATAGAAAGGAATGTAATTGGAAACTAGAAGATAATGAAAACATACCTTCAAAGTTCTAAGAAAATGATTTTCAACCTAGAATTCCATATCTAGAAAACTGTCAGGTAAATGTGAGGGTAGAATAAAGAAAGCCATTCTAGATTCATAAATATACCTCCTACACATTCTTAGAAAGCTATATGTGGATATATTCCAGGAAAGGGAGGGAGTAAATCAAGAAAGAAAACATGGGATCCAGAAAACAGGGAATACAACCTTGGAGAGAGGCAAAAGCAAGTCCCAGGACAACAGCTATGCAACAGGCTTTGAGAGTGATCAGTCTAGACTAGAGTAGGAGAGAGAGTTTGGTAAAGAATGGAACTGACAGATTATTTGTTGTGTTTTGAGTGACTGGAAGAACATATTGCTATGCCTTTGCCAGAGCTGTTGAAATACTGGGGAAAGAAGTAACAATAAGTACATACTGAAGCAAGCGAATGAACAAACAGTGGCAATTCTCACCTCGAGGGATAAATAAAAAGTCTCTAGGGATAGGGATAAGGCAAGGAAAAGTTATAGTGACATTATTTGGCTTTGTAGTGAATGTTTTTTGTTTTTTGTTTTTTTTTTTTTTGAGACAGAGTCTCACTTTATTGCCCAGGCTAGAGTGAGTGCCGTGGCATCAGCCTAGCTCACAGCAACCTCAAACTCCTGGGCTCAAGCAATCCTGCTGCCTCAGCCTCCCAAGTAGCTGGGACTACAGGCATGCGCCACCATGCCCAGCTAATTTTTTCTATATATATTAGTTGGCCAATTAATTTCTTTGTATTTATAGTAGAGATGGGGTCTCACTCTTGCTCAGGCTGGTCTCGAATTCCTGAGCTCAAAGGATCCGCCCACCTCAGCCTCCCAGAGAGCTAGGATTACAGGCGTGAGCCACCGCGCCCGGCTTGTAGTGAATGTTTTAAAACAAAATTTTAAGACCACAATACTACTGATTTAATATATTAGTTTTCTATTGCCATATCATAAATTATTACAAATTTATTGGCTGAATACATTTCTAATCTCACAGTTTTGTAGGTCAGACTCTGGATAGGCTTGACCTGGTTCTCTGGAGTATCACAAGACTAAAGTCAAGGACTTGGCTGGGCTGGGGTCTTATCTGGAGACTGTAGAGAAGAATCCACTTCCAGTGGCATTCAGCTTTTTGGCAGTATTTAAGTTCCTTGTGGTTATAGGACTGAGGCCTTGCTGGCTGTCAGTAAGGGGCCACTTTCAGCTCCTAAAGGCCATCTATATTCCTTGCCTTGTGGCCCTCTCCATCTTCAAAGCCAGCGGTGATGTGTCAAATCATACTCATGCCTCCAATCTCTGAATCTCTCTTCTACTGCTATCTGGAGAAAACTCTCTGCTTTTAAAAGTTTGTGTGATTGGGCTGGGTGAGGTGGCTCACACTTGTAATCCTAGGACTCTGGGAAGCTAAGGCAGGTGGATCGTTTGAGCTCAGGAGTTCAAGACCAGCCTGAGCAAGAGTGAGACCCTGTCTCTACTAAAAATAGAAAGAAATTAGCTGGGCAACTAAAAATATATATAGAAAAAATTAGCCAGGCATGGTGGTGCATGCCTGTAGTCCTAGCGACTTGGGAGGTAGAGGCAGGATTACTTAAGCCCAGGAGTTTGAGGTTGCTGTGAGCTAGGCTGATGCTACCGCACTCTAGCCCAGGCAACAAAGCAAGACTCTGTCTCAAAAAAATAAATAAATAAAGTTTGTGTGATTAGATTTAGGCCACTAAGCAATCTCCTTTTTTCCATATAAATTAACAATCACAGAGTGCTATCTCACCTTATTCAGAGGTTCTACCCACAGTCAAAGGGAAGGGGATTGTTGCACTGAGTAGAGTGCTGTGGTGTCAGCCTAGCCACGACAACCTCAAACTCCTGGGCTCAAGCAATCCTCCTGCCTCAGCTCTCGACTAGCTGGGACTACAGGTGCACACTGCGACACCTAGCTAATTTTTTTTTCTATTTTTAGTAGAGACAGGGTCTCACTCTTGCCCAGGCTGGTCTCGAACTCCTGACCTCAAGCAATCCTCCTGCCTTGGACTCCCAGAATGCTAGGATTACAGGTGTGTGCCACTGCACCCAGCCTATCCATATTCTTTATGTAATATTATTTTAGAAAATAATTAAAAAGATAACTTTTAAATATATCTGGTATATTAGACATGAGGAAGATAACTATAAAAGACTTAGGGGAAATTATAAAAATCTTTTAAAAGTCAGATAGCTTTACAAATGTAATTCCACTTTAAATAAACCAAACTCAAAATTGCAGATGATGAATTGAGGGGGAAAAGGGCAAGATGCTCACCAATAGACACATTTTTAAAAAAGGAATTTCTTTGGCACTATATAAGGAAAAAAGTGAATGAATCTACATTTATGCATACAATAGTTCCCCTACCTCTTATCCAAGGGGATGCCTTGCAAGACCTCTAGTGGATCCTTGAAACTGCAGTTATTACCAAACCCTATATACAATATGTTTTTTCCTATGCATAGTGCGTGGATATGCTGGACAAAGAAATGATTCACTTCCCAAGTGGGAGAGTGTGAGATTTCATCACTCTACTCAGAATGGCATGCAATTTAAAACTTAGGAATTGTTGACTTTTGGAATTTTCCATTCAATATTTTTTTTTCCAGAGACAAGGTCTTGCTCTGTTGCCCAGGCTGAGTATACTGGTCTGATCACAGTTCATTGCAGCCTTGAACTCCTATGATTGAGCGATTCTCCCTTCTCAGCTTCCCCAGTAGCTGGGACTACAGGCATGTGCCACTATGCTCAGCTAATATTTTTGTCTTTTTGTAAAGACAGGGTCTCACTATGTTGCCCAGGCTGGTCTTGAGCTCCTAGCCTCAAGCCATCCTCCCGCTTCTACTTCCCAAAGTGCTGGGATTATAGGCATGAACCACCACACTTGGCCTCATTTAATATTTTTTGACCATAGTTGAGCAGAAGTATCTGAAATTTTGGAAAGTGATGCAGATAAAGGGGGACTACTATATTAAATGAAAATAAAATGTATAATATGTCTTTTCTTGAAGTTTAATATGTTTTTTAAAACATTAATTGATCAACTAGTAGAGTATAAGGGATATTTTACTGTAATTTTACATTCGACTTTCATCATATAGTACTTATTAATTGTTCCAAACTTACTAGCTTGATGCCTTGTGGTAGGTTTATATCAAGGATCTGTAGTTGGTAGTTAGGAGTTTATGGGGGTTAATTAGGAGAGCCACATCCCAGGGTCAGATGGGTCACATTTAGTTCAAGATGTCTTCCACAAGAATGGGATCAGTGGTAACTGGTTGCCATGTCAGATGGTAACTTCATTAAATTCTTGTCCTAGAAGTAAAATTCCCATTTTCTTTGGATGAGTAAGAATTGGTTGGATGAACTCCTAGCATTGAGTTTTCACCAATAACTTCAGGAAAGGTTGAATTTTAAGCACAGGAAACAAACTATTGTTTTGTTATCTGCATATAGTAGTTAGACTACTTAATTATGATTCTATAATGAGTGATGGGGTGTGGGGGAGGGGGGAGAGATCAGAAAGAACCCATCCAGTTACTCTTTCCCTTGAAGAACACTATTCTGAAGTTGTAGAATGTTATATATTTCTTAGGAAGTTGCCCAGGGGCTATGTGAACAGGTGCAAGGTTTTGACTCCATATAAGAGTTTTCAAGTTAAGAATTCTGGCCACTAGCAAAGTTACCGTTTAGCTCCAGTGAATGGTGGGCTCCTAGCATTCTGGAGAACTACTTTTTGGGGGACAGTGAATAATTCTATATGAAAGCCCACCTGATATTTGAACTCAGGATTTGCGGGTTAATAGATTCTCCTAGAAAGGCTGACTATCAATCATTAGTATGGTGGCCTGCTCACAGGAAGAGCATTTGTCCCCATAAATAACAAGGTGTTTAAGAGTATAGGCAGAGATGTTGGACAATTTGGAATCAAATTCTGACTCTATTGCTGTGACTTTGGGTAAAGAAATAGCCTTTTTGAGCCTCAGTTTTCTTAGTGGTAAAAAGGGAATATAGTAATACCTAGCTCACAGGGATGTTAGATGATTAAATGAAATTAAGAATGCGGAGTGCTTAGTATGGTGCTTGGCACACAATGTATAATAAATAGTTATTTATGGCCGGGTGTGGTGGCTCACGCCTGTAATCCTAGCACTCTGGGAGGCCGAGGCAGGCGGATTGCTCAAGGTCAGGAGTTTGAAACCAGCTTGAGCAAGAGTGAGACCCCGTCTCTACTATAAATAGAGAGAAATTAATTGGCCAACTAATATATATAGAAAAAATTAGCCGGGCATGGTGGTGCATGCCTGTAGTCCCAGCTACTTGGGAGGCTGAGGCAGTAGGATCGCTTGAGCTCAGGAGTTTGAGGTTACTGTGAGCTAGGCTGACGACACGACACTCACTCTAGCCTGGGCAACAAAGCAACACTCTGTCTCAAATAAATAAATAAATAGTTATTTATTTGTAAGTGCCAGAGCCAACATAACTATGGATTAATTAGCAGTTAGCAAGTGAAATCCTTTGTACATATCTTGACAGGATAACTATAGGGTATAAAATTAAGGGTGAAGGAGGAAGCAGAAGTAGCAAATTTGATGTCCAGTCTTTTAACTTTAAATTCTAGACCACCAGTTTGACCAAGCCTCCTGCCTCTGATGCTCTGCCACCAGAATGAGAAAACCTGGATAAGCAGATGACATCAGGACACTTCCCTATCTATCATACCATAGAGTAGTGGTCCCCAACCTTTTTGGTACCAGGGATCAGTGTCATGGAAGAAAATTTTTCCACAGATGGGGGTGGGGGACACAAGAAGAGGGAGGCGGAGCTCAGGCAGTGATGTGTAGCCTAGTTTCTAACAGGCCACAGATAGGTACTGGGCCACAGGCTGGGGTTGGGGACCACAGCATAGAGGACTCTGGACTATAAAGGATTTAATTAGAAATTAGCAAGTGGAAATCCTCTCTAGCAAGTGAAGTCTTCCTCTCTGCCTAGCCTACAAAGAATGGAGACCTAGGCCTCTCTGGATTGGTATCAAGTCTTGTTCACCAGTGTTTAAGTAGCTGACTGGATAGAAAAACCCCAGGCTGGGTGCTCAGTTTCTTCATGGTAAGGGAGTCCCATCTAGTAGGGGCAGGTAGGATTGGAGCAGCCAGGAGAGACTTACTCTTGGCCTGGAACAAATGAAATTTTTGGGTTTCCTGAAGGATATGTTCTTCTGAAAGAAAGTGGAGAAGAGCTCCTCTTTAACTGAAGACAAGAATAGCCTCATGGCATAATGCTGGGACCCAGCTGGGATGGGGCAGAAGAGGGTTAGTATTAGGCTATTAAGGTGTATCTAGGTTCACTGGGGACCCTTTGTACAAATCTTATCAGGAAGCTGGATAGGAAAATAGAACTTCTTTGATAGAATTACAAAGAGGACAGAGAGTGTCCAATGGAAGCCTACATAAGATCTTAACTTTGTGTTTTTATTCTTTCCCAGTCACCTCTTCCTCCACCCCGATACAACTTTTGCTTCAGCACCTACCTACACTTAATTTCCTTCACACATGATGAAAAACAAATGGCTAGGAAGTGGCTGGGAAAAGAAGTGGCCCTTCTAACCCTCTACTCAATATTACCCTTACTTGTTTCTTCACTTGTGTCCCTTTTTTTGCTCTGAAAGGAATTTTGATATCCCAATAGATGTAAGTCGAAGAAGGCCATCTCAGCTCCTCCCTGATCTCTTCTGGAATGTTGAGGCTGAAACACTGGACTCTGTTCAGTAACCATGGTAATGTCCTGAAGAGTTACCATGACTGACACTGCCTTTGTCTAGTGAAGCATAGGATTTATGGGTTCACAGTGGAGCTTGAGTGGGCTAAATTACTTCAGGAAAACGCAGGCATCAATTGTCAGTATCCCTTTTCTTGATCCAGTCTTATAAGCTTCAGAAGGCAATGAGTAGAAAGAGCACTGACCTGGGCTTAAATCTTAGTTTTGCCATATAGTAGGTATCTGACTTAGAATAGATTAATTAAGTCTCAGTTTTTAATTTTTTTCCTTAGCCTAGTATTCAATACATAATGGAACCTTAACAAACTGTTTAAATCTGTAAAGTTGTGGCTCATGCCTGTAGTCCCAGCACTTTGGGAGGTGGAGGCATGAGGATGGCTTCACCCCAGGAGTTCAAGATTGCAGTGAGCTATAATCATGCCACTGCACTCTAGCCTGGGACAGAGAGTGATATCTTGTCTCTAAAAACAAAAAAACAAATAACCAACAACAAAAAAAGGGATACTTCTAATGAGTCTTTAAGTTATTTCAGTAGTGGTGTGCCAATCTATACAGACTTTGGAGAACTTGTTAAATTTTCATTAATTTTGTGAGCTAGTTGTTAAGCCAGTATTAAAAATTAAATTAAAATTTTAATTAAGTCATATTAAAAATAAAGGTAGTAAATACTAAAAACTCATCTCTTTCTAATTATTTTACTACATTTTACTATTATCTATGCTCATGAGTTTATTTAGTTTCATTGTAACTGAATATTCTACCTTGTTTTTTCTTATCAGTTTGGGAAGTTTCTATTGACATAATATTTTCTTGGTTTTTTTTTTTTTTTTGAGACAGAGTGTCGCTTTGTTGCCCAGGCTAGAGTGAGTGCCGTGGCGTCAGCCTAGCTCACAGCAACCTCAAACTCCTGGGCTCAAGCAATCCTCCTGCCTCAGGCTCCCAAGTAGCTGGGACTATAGGCATGCGCCACCATGCCCGGCTAATTTTTTCTATATATTTTTAGTTGTCCAGCTAATTTCTTTCTATTTTTAGTAGAGACGGGGTCTCACTCTTGCTCAGGCTGGTCTTGAGCTCCTGACCTTGAGTGATCCTCCTGCCTTGGCCTCCCAGAGTGCGAGGATTACAGGTGTGAGCCACCTCACCTCGCCCAGCCTATTGACATATTTTCAAGCTCACTGATTCTTTCCTTAGTCATGTCCAGTCTACTTATGAGTCTACCAAAGGCATTCTTCATTTCTGTTACAGTGTTTTTGATTTCCGGCATCTCTTTTTGATTCTTTTTTTTTTCTTTTTGATTCTTTCTCAGAATTTTCATCTCTCTGCTTGCATTACTCTTTGTCCTTGAATGTTGTCCACTTTTTCCATTAAGAGTCCTTAACATATTAATCATAATTACTTTAAATTCTCAGTCTGATAATTCCAAAATTTTTGCCATATGTGAGTCTGGTTCTTATACTTGCTTTGTCTCTTTAGATTGTATTTTTTACCTTGTAGCATGCCTTGTCACTTTTCTGTCAAAAGTTGGACATGATGTATTGGGTAAAAGCCAGGTTTTGTGTTTATATGGCTAGGATTTAGGCTGTGTTTACTTTTTCTATAGCTGTAGGTATCAGAGGCTAAAATTTCCTCCAGCTGTCCTTGTTTTTGTCATCTTTTCTATCTTTGAGTTTCCTTAGATAGTCTTTCTTTCATTTATGTATGTGTGTATCTTTCTATCTATTTAATTAATGAGACAGTTTTGCTCTGCCACCTAGGCTGGAGTGCAGCGGTGACATCATCATAGCTGAGTGTAACCTCAAACTCCTGGCCTCAAGCGATCCTCCAGCCTCAGCTTCCCAAGTATCTGAGACTACAGGTGTGAGCCATAACACCTAGTTTATTTTTCTGTTTTTAGCAGAAACGGGGTTTTGCTCTTGCTCAGGATGGTCTCGAACTCCTGAGCTGAAGCAATCCTCCCACCTCAGCCTCTCAAATTGCTAGGATTACAGGCGTGAGCCACCGCACCAGCTGCAAGACTTTCTTAAACAGGGTCTGAGCCATGCAGCTTTTTCATTTGTAATCCTGTTATTATACAGGAACTCTACTAATATAGTGGTGAGATTGGGGGCATATTTTATTATTCTGTTATTAGGTCTCTACATTTTACTGAACTTATGTCTCTGGGCTGTGAACTTCACAAGGGTCTTGTCCTTTTCCCCCCTTATTTAAAACAGGAAGACTAGTGGAGGCCGCAGTGGGGTACTTCCCTTTTCCCACATTGGTTAGACTCTGTTAAATAGTTTCACTTAATAACAGGCCTTTGTTATGCCTGGGTGTATTTCAAAATGACTACTTTTTCTCTCTCCCTGCTGGAAGCATGAGGGGATTTTTTTTCCCCAGTTTTCACAGAATTCAGTGGGGCTCCTGGAGTTATACTCCAGGGGTTATACTCCAGGGGTTCCTGGAGGTTATACTCACAAAAATGTCGGGGACCCCTTAACGCTAGGCCTACAGGAGTTTTTAAAATCTCTCAAGCTAGTCTATGTTCAGTCTCCAGGAACTAGTTAATTGCCCTATGAGTATTCCTGTCAGCTGCTGGTGCCAATAGCAGTTTTTACTCCAAGTTTCTGTCCCACCTGTTCTAAGTCCATCTGTCTCTCTAGTTTTGGGGGCAGAGGTTTGCTCCATGATCTCAATTCTCTGATGGGTCTGAAAAGGGTTGTTCAGTTTCGATTTGTTTAGTATTTTTCTTGTTGTGAGGATGGGAGTGATGACTTCCAAGTTCTTTATCTGTCAGACTGGAAACTGAAGTCCCCATCCATCATATCTGTCTGGAGAAAATACTATATGATGGTGTGTGCATCTCTTTCTAATTTGATGATCAGTGATGTCATATTGGTATCTTGAAATCAGCCATGGTGGCAGAGTTTACAACACAGAAATTGGCAAATATTACAATGCTTGATTTATTCATTTTGTTGATTGTCTTAACGTAAGAAAATGATAGAGGCCAGGCGCGGTGGCTCACGCCTGTAATCCTAGCTCTCTGGGAGGCCGAGGCGGGCGGATTGCTCAAGGTCAGGAGTTCGAAACCAGCCTGAGCGAGACCCCGTCTCTACTAAAAAATAGAAATAAACTAATTGACCAACTAAAAATATATAGAAAAAAAAAAAATGAGCCGGGCATGGTGGCACATGCCTGTAGTCCCAGTTACTCGGGAGGCTGAGGCAGTAGGATTGCTTGAGCCCAGGAGTTTGAGGTTGCTGTGAGCTAGGCTGACGCCATGGCACTCACTCTAGCCTGAGCAACAAAGTGAGACTCTGTCTCAAAANCCCAGGAGTTTGAGGTTGCTGGGAGCTAGGCTGACGCCATGGCACTCACTCTAGCCTGAGCAACAAAGTGAGACTCTGTCTCAAAAAAAAAAAAAAAAGAAAAGAAAATGATAGAGAAAGGTGTTAATAATTCAGATAAAGTTGAAAAGCGTACCATGTCTGTAGCCATTACATTATCAATAGCACAAAAAACTGGAACATTCTTCCACCATTCAAAAACTATTATGCAGGGCCGGGCGTGGTGGCTCACAACTGTAATCCTAGCACTCTGGGAGGCTGAGGCAATAGGATTGCTTGAGCCCAGGAGTTTGAGGTTGCTGTGAGCTAGGCTGACGCCACGGCACTCACTCTAGCCTGGGCAACAAAGCAAGACTCTGTCTCAAAAAAAAAAAAAGTATTGGGTGTGGTGGCTCACACCTATAATCCCAGCACTTTGGGAGGCTGAGGTGTGAGGATAGTTTGAGTCCAGAAGTTTGGGACCTGCCTGGGCAACATAGTGTGACCCTGTCTCCACAAAAAGTAAAAAAATTAGGCAAGTGTCATGGCATGCACCTATAGTCCCAGCTGAGGTGGGAGGATTGCTTGAGTCCAGGATTTTGAGGTTATAGTGAGCTATGATTGGGCCACTGTACTCCAGCCTGGGTGACAGAGAGAGAGCCTGTCTTTTAAAAAAAAAAGAAAGAAAAAAACAAAAAAGGAAAATTCCTCTGGCTTAAGATTTTGTCAATTGTTCTTTAAGGGCAATGTATCTGAAGCCTAATGTTATTTCAACAGTGTGTTTTGAACCTACTACAGTAGGTAGTTTTGAACTACCTACTACATAGCATAGGTAGTGTTCTATTAAATGGATGCAGAGATGACATTCAAGATCACACAGCTAGGTGGCTTAGACCTATAATCCTAGCACTCTGGAAGGCCGAGGAGGGCGGATTGCTCAAGGTCAGGAGTTCAAAACCAACCTGAGCAAGAGTGAGACCCCAGTCTCTACTAAAAATAGACAGAAATTAATTGGCCAACTAAAAATATATGGAAAAAATTAGCTGGGCATGGTGGTACATCCTGTAGTCCCCACTACTTGGGAGGCAGAGGCAGAAGGATTGCTTGAGCCCAGGAATTTGAGGTTGCTGTGAACTAGGCTGACATCATGGCACTCTAGCCCGGACAACAGAGTGAGACTGTCTCAAAACAAACACACAAACAAAAAAAACAAGCCAAAATACTCTGCACTATTAGCATGATTAGCAATGTAGTGTAGGACAAGCTACCTCATTTCTCTGAGCCCCAATTTCTCTATTGTACGGTGTTTCGAGCATTTTACAAAGATTTATTGACTATTTACTAGGGCCAGGGCTGTACTAAGTGGATGCTAGGGATACAAAAATGAAGGCCTTGTTCTTGCCCTCAATTTCAATACAATGTAACAAATACTATGATAATAAGATCTACTGGATATTTTCTAAGTACCACGTACTATTACAAATGCTTTTAACTCATTCACTCCCTTTCACAAACTAAAACGTAAGATAATCATCTAAATTTTATAGAAGAGGCACAGAGACGTTAAACATCTTGTCCAGGACCAATCAGCTATTAGACTTTGGGGCAAAAATTTATAAATTTTACACTGAAGGGAAATTTTACACTGAAATTTATAAACTTTACACTGAAGGGACAGTTTTAGTTCACCCATTCGCAAACAGGGACTAAAATATTACCTCTTGGAGTTGTGCCGATTCAATGAAATAGTATTACTATATTTAAGAGTCAGTATTGCCCCTGGGACATGTAAGCTCTAAATTAATGCTATTAATTTCATTTTATTCCTTTAACTTGCATCACTGTGGCGAATCGTAGGAATGTTTCCATGGCTTTGGCTACATACTGTGAAGTGACTCTTCAAATGGGTTGTAGTACTTTACACTGCTATCAACAACGTCAGAGGCTCCTAGTTGCTTTAAATTTCGATATAGGATACGGCCACTTTCTTTAATTTTTTTTTTTTTTCAGTTTCTGATAGTCCCAACTGTCTTCTCTTTCAAGCTCTTCATCTGCTCCATTTTACATCGCCGACTCCGCCACAAACAACATTCTCCAAGACGCAGCCCAGCGGCGCGTACGCAGGCCGGCCACCTCAACCCCCTACAACTGAGGACTCTCTGCTTAGCCGAGAGCGCGCTCAGCCCAGTTCTCGCGGGAAAGGACGTGATTTTTAAAAGTAAACGTCTACTCCCCACTCCCCGCCAAGGTGTCACGTGACGCGCCTGCGTCATTGCCTCAAGGTCCTTCCTGGTTGTATACTAGCTGTTACAGGGTGTCGCGAGGTCCATTACGGAAGTAGGCCCTTTGACTTTCGCTTCCTCGACGGAAGCGTCGCAATCTGGCTGCCGACTCTTAGCGGAAGTTCGTCACGTCGCAGTTGCCTCCGCACAGCGGATGTGTCGCCGCTTAGGTGACGCTGGGAAGTGCTTGCAGCCTCCGTCGCTGCCTTCTGGTTGAAGCACTATGGAGGGAGAGAGGAAGAACAACAACAAACGGTGGTATTTTACTCGAGAACAGCTGGAAAATAGCCCATCCCGTCGTTTTGGCCTGGACTCAGATAAAGAACTTTCGTATCGCCAGCAGGCGGCCAATCTACTCCAGGACATGGGGCAACGTCTTTACGTGTATCCTTGCGGCCTAGGCTTCTGGCCTTCGAGTCGGTCCCGCCATGCTCCGCGTCCAGGCCTTCAGCTCTGGTGGGGACCGAAGCGGGGAAGAAGGTGGGCAGTGGGAGTTGGATGTCTAGGTGGGAGAGCCCACGGTGGGGCGGGCTGAAACTCTGTTCGCGCGATGGCAGCGAGGCGGAGTTAATTTCCCGCTCGCTCGCTCTCTCTCGTGCCACCAACCTTGCTGGGAATTCGTATCCTTCCCAGCTTTGACTTTTAACTCGCTCTTTCTAGTCCCTCTTCAGTGTGTTCTGACCTGCTCTGGTGACTTTAAGATTCTCCTTTTTCCTCTGTGTTTTAGGGGTGTAGTAGAGGTTTCACTGTTGACGGCTTTCTCTCAAGCTTAGTGTTTAAAGAGTCTCCCGAAATTCAGTACCCGAAGGCCTGGAATTAATGTCCCAGGCTTGGTTCAAAATCCTTCCTACTTGCTAGCTGTCAAATTCTTGGTCTTCTCATCTGTAAAAATGGGATGATACCTCTTGCATTTGATTCTGTCCCTACCACAATGCTTGACATTCAGACGTTCGAATAGTAGTTGCTGTTAGAGTTTTATAGAATTTCAGAGGAAGGAACAGATATATATTTGTAGGGATGTAGACTCGAGGAATCTAATGTGTTAAATCTTTTACAAAAGACTGGGTTCTTACGTTACTTAGAGTGCTGGAGTATATTCGTTTTCTTCATATTTCAAAGATGTGCTAAGTTAGTGATTCCCCCCCCTCAAATGTTTTTGTTTGTCAGAAAATACACTCATTTTGTGGTAGAGAAAACTAATATGGTTTTAAAGTTTTTTCACTCTGTGCACGAGAACTTTTTCTTGGGTGCAGCTTCCATTTAAATGTGTTGCTGTTTGTATCTTAAGGTTGTGTTCATCTCAAAATAGGTGTCCTTTTTATTGTCATTTTGTTTCCTGTTGATATCCAGTTTGTTTCCTAAGCATCCGGTCAGTAAGGAGTTAAACTTTTTTGTTTGAAATTCTGTTTCAGTGTATCCTTAAAACTCTCCCTTTTGTATGTGTGATGTCATTTAGGTTGTTAGCCATCATGGAACTGCATCATTTCTAGCCCCCATATTGTCAGCTGAGGTCTTTAGAATTAAGATATTTAAAAGTTTTTCTTTTCATTTAATGAATACCAGGTCCTTTCAAAGTATTTGTGGTCCTAGGGATCACCATGTAAGAAATCTTGGTTGCCAGAGAGAAGTGGAACTGAAAAGTTAATTGCTGGAGTTTAGACAGTGAGAGAGATGGTGCAGACATACCTAGAAGACAGGTTAGGAAGGGCCCTGTAAATCATGTTTAAGAGATACCCTGTGCTAGCAGATCACCATTGCAGCATTTTCAGAAGGCAAGTGACGCAAATGTTTAAGATCTTACTTTTTTTTATAGTTTATCTTGATCCACATATCCTGAGAGTTTATTCATTCAGTAAATTTCTATTAAATACCTGTTATGTGTAAGGCATTGTGCTAAATGTCAATTGGTGATTAATAATTTGGTGAAAGAAAACAGACCTCTTTGGAGAGGCAGAGGTAAGTATGATTTCATTTAGTAGCATCTACTGTGCTTGATCGTTTGGTGGTCTTTTGGGGAGGAATTAGAGGTTACATTTTTGGAAATTATACTGCCTGCCTGCTTGTTTTTGGACCTTAACTTGAACACTTCAGCTCACAATTGACCATCAACACTGCTATCGTGTACATGCATCGATTCTACATGATTCAGTCCTTCACACAATTCCATCGAAATGTAAGTATTATTATTATTATTTATTTTTTATGGACAGGGTCTTTCTCTGTCTCCTAGGTTGTAGTGTAGTGGTGCGATCACAGCTCACTTCAACCTTGAACTCCTGGGCTCAAGAGATCCTTTTACTTCAGCCTTCCAAGTAGCTGGGACTACAGGGATGAGCCACCGTGCCTGGCCAAGTTTAATTTTTTTATGTGGTGTAATCCTTCTGTGATAGATTCTAACTACATATTTCATTTATGGCTGGTCTTTGCTACTGCACTGGGATTTGAACTTTAGGGTTGATCACTTTGCTTATGTGTCATGCTGCTGTTCTGAATCCAGTCTTCCAGTTTTCCTGTAAAGTGTCTAGTTGTCTGGTAGATTTAGACATCCTTAGAGAAGGTGGATTGGATTCTCTAATAGAGAAGTAGATTATTGAACACTTAAAGTTAACATTTTGGGGTTGGTAGAGTAGCATTAAAGGGGAAATCATGCTTAATTTAAGTATAACTTTAAAAGTGGTAAATAATAATATGGTCATAGGAAAGGAATGTAAGTTATTTAGATTTTCCAACAGCCTTTGATAAAATTCCAATCAGTGGTTGGAGGAGAAGGTACATTATATAGTAATGACTGGGGAAGTGACTTTTAAGAATAGGAAAAATAAGTAATAGTAATAAAGGGATTTTTTTTTCTGGATAGAATTATAAATAGTGATAGTTTATTTCACATTATTGTAAATGTATAGTGATATCCCAGTTCTCAGAAAGACTATATTTGTTTAATAAAGTCCCAAGATTATAGAGATAAAATTGGAGAATGCTTCATATGGATTTGTGAGTAAAATATTTCATTATGAGGTTTTTTTGGGGGAGGGGGGATGATATGGTCTTATTTATTAACTCAAAAAATCTTATTTTTGGCTGGATTCAGACTCAGAAGTAGATACTCTCAGAGAGGACAGTCTACATCTCTTGGCAGTATGTTCCTGGTGCTTTTCTTTGACCTCCTTCATTCTCTTGGCCAAAAGTCTAGCATATTCTGCAGCCTCTTCCATATTTTTCTTAGTACGCTGTTTCTTCAGAGCAATATGCCGGCATTTATGTTGCAGGACATGTGGAGTTACAAGTCGCTGAATCTTGGGTGCTTTGGTCCTAGGTTTCTTTTTTTTTTTTTTTGAGACAGGGTCTCGCTTTGTTGCCCAGGCTAGAGTGAGTGCCGTGGCGTCAGCCTAGCTCACAGCAACCTCAAACTCCTGGGCTCAAGCAATCCTACTGCCTCAGCCTCCCAAGTAGTTGGGACTACAGGCATGTGCCACCATGCCCAGCTAATTTTTTCCATATATATTAGTTGGCCAATTAATTTCTTTGTATTTATAGTAGAGACGGGGTCTCGCTCTTGCTCAGGCTGGTTTCAAACTCCTGACCTCGGGCAATCCACCTGCCTCAGCCTCCCAGAGTGCTAGGATTACAGGCGTGAGCCACCGAGCCTGGCCTGGTCCTAGGTTTCTTACCTTCTTTGTTTAAGGGCTTCTTTACAACATATTGGCGAACATCATTTTCTTTAGACAAATTGAAAAGTTCGTGGATTCTGCTAGCTCTTGTGGGCCCCAGATGACAGGATACTGTAGTATCAATCCAGGGATACCCTTATCTCCTTTTTTTTACAATAACCAAGTTCAGAACGCTGATGTTGGCATCCACAATACAACCCCAAACAGATTTGCGCTTTCTTTCTCCAGTTCTCCTTGGTCTATAACAAGAATGCCCTTTACTCAGTAGCAGATGAACACAGCCACGGGTCAAGATACCCTGCTTCATGGGGAAACCTTGCTTGTCGTTCCCACCACTGATTCAGACCATGTAACCCTTTCATTCTTCACCCAAGAATCAGCAGCAACTTCTGAGGCCATATGCTTATAGAAAATATGAAGTTTGTGTTCATCGTCCACTTAATGAGTTTCTGGCATCCAGTGGCTAGGAAGGATATATTCAGCTTCATCTTGAAGCAGCTGATTGCCTCCGATGTGATGCGCCAGGCAAAAGAGCTTGTTATGTTTTTTTTCCCTAAAAAACTTTATACTTCATGCCTATAATCCTAGTACTCTGGGAGGCCAAAGTGGGAGGGATCGCTCAAGGTCAGGAGTTCAAAACCAGCCTGAGCAAGAGCAAGATCCCTGTCTCTACTAAAAATAGAAAGAAATTAATTGGCCAACTAAAAATATATAGACAAAATTAGCTGGGCATGGTGGCGCATGCCTGTAGTCCCAGCTACTTGGGAGGCTGAGGCAGGAGGATCGCTTAAGCCCAGGAGTTTGAGGTTGCTGTGAGCTAGGCTGACGCCATGGCACTCACTCTAGCCTGGGCAACAAAAGCGAGACTCTGTCAAAAAAAAAAAAAAATGAGGGATTAAATATATAACACCAATGCCAAAGCAATGCATTAAACCCTCTCGAATTTGAATTTAGATTCACCTCACCTAAACTCTTAGAATATATTAAAACAGTGATTTTTGGTTTTTTTGAGACAGAGAAAGGATTGCTTGAGCTCAGAAGTTGGAGACCAGCCTGAGCAAGAGTGAGACCCTGTCTCTATTAAAAAAATAGAAAAAATTAGCCAGATGTAGTAGTGGTGCATGCCTGTAGTCCCAGCTACTTGGGAGGCTGAGGCAAGAGGATCACTTTGAGCCCAGGAGTTGGAGGTTGCAATGACCTATGATGAGGTCACTGCACTCACTGTACCCAGGGCAACAGAGTGAAACTCTTGTCTCCAAAAAAAAAAGGCAATAAATTCCCATGGTAAAAATTGAAACAGTAAATGCACCCAGAGATAACCGTTAATAACTGTTTGGCATGTAGTGTCCCAAACATTTTTCTGTATGTACACTAGCATTTATTTCTATTAAAGAAATCATGTGTTGGCCAGGCGCAGTGGCTCACACCTGTAATCCTAGCACTCTGGGAGGCTGAGGGCGGAGGGTAGCTTAAGGTCAGGAGTTTGAAACCAGGCTGAGCAAGAGCGAGACCCCCATCTCTACTAAAAATAGAAATTAATTGGCCAACTAAAAATATCTAGAACAAATTAACCGGGCATTGTGATACATGCCTGTATTCTCAGCTATTTGGGAGGCTGAGGCAGGAGCATCACTTGAGCCCAGGAGTTTGAGGTTGCTGTGAGCTAGGCTGACGCCACCACACTCTAGCTGAGGCAACAGAGTGACACTCCGTCTCAAAAAAAAAAAAAATCATGTCTTATCCTACTGTTGTACAACTTGCCTTTATCACTTAAAGGTATATATTGGACATCTTTTCATATTGGCTTCTCAATATTTTAAATAGCCACGTAGTATTTGTGTAGTTACCATAATTTATTTAACCAGCTCCCTGTTGGTGGGTATTTGGGTTGTTTTTAGTTTATTATAAACAATGTTACATAGGATAGTCTTGTACATATATAGTACACTTATGTGAGCATTTTAATATAAAGTCGTATAGGTGGAATTGCTGTGCCCAAGGGTATGCATGTGTAAAATTTTTGTTGTGTTGATTTGCCCTACTGAAAGATTATCAGTATGCTTTGTTTCCAGCACTATAGAAGAATGTCCTTTTCTTTACACCCTAACAAAAAATATTCATTACTTCAAGAAATGTTTTAGGTCTTCAAGAAAATATTAAGAACTTGTTAAGTGCTAGGGATACATTGGTGAACCAGATTGATGGGGCCCTAAATTATTTTCTCAGTTTACATTGCTTCAATTAGTGAAGTTGAGGTTTTCTTGCCTTTTGGTCATGGTTCTTCTCCTGAAATTGAAGAATTGAGTGAAAAATTGATTGCTGGTTCTCTTTGCGCCCTTTTTTTTATTGTGATCATCTTTTTTTTTTTTTTTTTTTTTTTTGAGACAGAGTCTCACTTTATTGCCCAGGCTAGAGTGAGTGCCGTGGCGTCAGCCTAGCTCACAGCAACCTCAAACTCCTGGGCTCAAGCGATCCTGCTGCCTCAGCTTCCCGAGTAGCTGGGACTACAGGCATGCGCAACCATGCCCGGCTAATTTTTTCTATATATATTAGTTGGCCAATTAATTTCTTTCCATTTATAGTAGAGACGGGGTCTTGCTCTTGCTCAGGCTGGTCTCGAACTCCTGAGCTCAAACGATCTGCCCACCTCGGCCTCCCAGAGAGCTAGGATTACAGGCGTGAGCCACCGCGCC